>KN484106.1:40455-87521 GCA_000787095.1 Periophthalmodon schlosseri
GCGTTGTGTGGTATAGTGAGTGCGTTGTGTGTATAGTGAGTGCGTTGTGTGTATCGTAAGTGCGTCGTGTGTGTATAGTGAGTGTGTTGTTTGTATAGTGAGCGTGTTGTGTGTATAACGAGTGTGTTGTGTGTATATAGTGAGTGTGTTGTGTGTGTATAGTGAGTGTGTTGTGTGTGTATAGTGAGTGTGTTGTGTATATAGTGAGCGTGTTGTGTGTATAGCGAGTGTGCAGGCGTGTTACATTTACTTTTGTGCGATTGTTGCCGTTCTTTTCCCTGTCCTGTAGACTCTTTGACATCAATCTGCCGAGGGACTGACGATGTAAATTTAAAATGTCCATTAATAATTTTTTATTTCTTTACAAAGAAATTTTAAAAAATGAATAAAATACGACCACAGCAAGAGGTTGGCTTTACACTATATATTTTATGTATAGCTCTTCTCTGGTCTTCACATGGGCTCGTAGATCAAAAGAGCAGATTTTTGTGAGTGTAAAAAAAATACGGTTCGACCAAAGAAGGTATTTTATGTTAGTGACAGTGACCAGCCCAGGACAATAGACCCCAGTGACCCAATATTTCACATCACCAAGCAAGATGATTTAGGGTCCTTCACTTATGGGATATATGGGATTTTGGTACAAGTCGAGTCCTCAGTTCCTTCAGAATGGACAAAAGAAACTATATTCCAAATGATAACCTTTTAAAAACTTGGTACTATACTATAAAAGGTCCTATATTACACATAACTGACTCTTGTGAGCTTTAAGCCATGTTATAATGCTGTTACCTCATCAAAAACATACCTGGAGTTGAGTTTCGTTTCATTCACACATGTTTGAGTAATCCTAGTTAATTAGTCTCTCTGCATCTCCAAAGCTCAAAATGCTCTATTCCACCTTGTGATGTCATGAAGTGGTAGTTTTCAAGTTAACAGCTACCTTTTACTCATGAAGTGTAGTTTTCAAGTTAACAGCTACCTTTTACATTTAGTTCAGTAGAGATTGGCAATTCCAGGTCGGAAATCATCCAAATGATTCTAGTGAACGTGTATGGAGTTTAAAAACACAGTGGCGTCAGTTCTACGGAGGTGTACGTTGTGTCTTTATTTCTTTAAAGGAGAAATACAAAAATTCACTTTTAACTATATTATAATGTTTTTTCCCTCCTCATTAGATGACTCAGAGTTGTATTTTCGGTATTACATGTTTGGGTTTTCAAATATAAAAACACATACCTGCTGCTTGCTGAAATGCCACTACAAAGAGGCAGAGAATTTGTTTTGAACAGGAAATCAACAGACCCGTTTTGATTTTTTAAATGGTTTTAGATCAGTAAAGCAGTTTCCAACAAAAAAAGGAAAAATAATTATGCATGTTATAGTTTATTACGTAGCTGAGCCCTAAAACTGAAATGAAAATATCCAAAATGAGTTCAGATATGACGGGAGGACAGAGGTGATGTACTATATAGGCCATGTGTAGCCTCCATTTCACCTGTCAGTCATCTGGGAGGTTGTGCGACTATGAGGAGGACAGTCTATCGCCCGGGGCTTTCAAGGGACCTCAGGGGCCCTCAGACTAGTCCCAGTCCAATTACACTATAGGACCATCTCTCCCCTACACACTCAGGTACACAGTGTAATAATAAACTCAGCAAGTGCTACCGTTGCATAATGAACATTGCTTGAAATAGCTCCACCTAAAACTGTGAAATCTGTCAGGTTTGTATGTGTTGGAATTACACCTCAGTCACACATCTGCGGCGGAGCCTTGCACAGCATCAAGAGTGTAATATTCCATTGGTTTAATTAAGTGATTATAGAACGATAACACATTTTGAAGTGCGATATATCGATACTGAAAATATCACAATCAACGATAACACTGAAATACATTTATAGCACTTTCACAATGAGCTTAAAACAGGAAAACACAGTCAACCCTTTTATAAGTGAATCGTTTTAAACATAATGTAGCCAGCAATATATAAATAGTACAATGAAACACTAAAGTAGTCAGTTCAAGTATCTATAATGTGTCATATGCAAGTTAATTACTGAACCGTCGACCAGTCAGATGTCATCACACAGGCCTAATACTACATAAAATTTTGAAAAATGTCCCCCACTAGTGCAAAGAAAAGGTGCACGGGATATATATTGAGCCTGTTCGTCAAGCATATGTTGAGCGATAAGTGGATATAGTCATTATTGTGACAGACTCATCCTCGCCTCACAGTAACAACGTTTTGAGTTTGACTATCAGGTAACGTTTGCGCGTTTCTCTCGATGTCTGGGTGAGTTTTCTAAGCACTCCCGTTTCCTCCATCAACCCAAAACTAAAAAAAAGAATGGGTAAAATCCTCCAGCTAAAGTAGTCCTGACCAAGCCACCTCAAAATCTGAGACGGGTCCCACTGCGGCACCGAAGGATGTGTCAAATGCAGGGGACACATTTCCTTGAGGCATGTGTGTCCAAAGTGTTCGGTTCTAGTGAAATGAAGCTCATCGACGCTAGCAGTTATACGGGTAAATTTGGAGCTGACTTTCATATTTGTAGTGCCATATTTTCCACCGCGAGTATCATAGCAACCAAAAAGCCAATCTGGAGCGACGCTGTTCAAGGTAACGCCCCATTTTCTTAGCACCCAAACTGTGACGTCATTTACTAAAGCGACTTAATGTTAATAAAGTTTAATAAAATAAACTCGATAAAGAAGAAAAAAAAAGTCTAACCCTACAGGACTATTGGGGGTCGCTATTCACATTTTAGATGGAGATAAGGAAACGCCCAATAGATGGTTTTAAAACTTGGGCATGAGATAAATAAGTCTGGCTTCACTCGCTTCTATTGAAAACCCAGTGAAACAAGTTCAATCTTCAAAATCCACATCGTCGCCGGTGGCATCCATCTACAACATTTCACCACATTCTTCACTTTGTGCAATTTCAGCTCCAGTAAAAGATGGATGAGTCAACCAGCGAGAGCAGACACCAAAACCTAAGCGGAGGGAGATGCCGCTTTTTCCTGTGCATCCCAACAAAATGGCTGCCATGTTAAATAAAGAAAACATTCATTACTGGAGAGGAGGAGAGAGAGAGTGCAATTTGAGCTTTGAATCCAGCTGAACTGTGCAAAGCTGTAATTATAGCGGGAATGTGTCATGTGACCGCAGTGAGACCCATGGCGATAGAAAGATGGAGGTCTGAGCAGGTGCAGGGCCAATTAAACTCCAGAAAAGAACACTGTAGGATGTGCCGTAACAGGGACAGACTGCTTAAGATTATACGTTTAAATATTCACATCGACAGCGTTTAGAAAGAGACTGTACTGCGGGGTGTCAGATTACATCAAGATTCTATATAGTTTTAATTAGAATGGGGGCAGGGAAAAATGTATATTAACTTATCCCTCTTTTTTATCTCGAGGGACATTCCTGCATGGTAATATCTGGTATGTATGAATATATGTATGATTTTGACCTTTTTTCCCTAGATACGAGTTACGGTCAGATTAAATATAGCTTTCTCTGATAACAATCGTAATGCTGATTTATTCCAAATTACAATAACGTTGGAGATGACGGCCAAGTTGTTCATGTTGTAATTGGTGTTTTGGTTCTCAAGACGAAATCAGAAAGCAGAATGAGCCTCTCATTTGGGTCGCCAGTTTCAATGCTGAAATTCGGTTTGTTTCAACCTAAAAGGACCCTCTCTAATCTGGATCCTCGCTACCTAAACCCCAGCACGTGGCGCCAATCATTAATCAGTGCTAGCGTGAGTGAATTCTGGAGGTTCTGAGCTTTCACATGAGGAAAAAAACATATGTGTCCTCTGTTTTGCGGAATTTTGCATCCCCTGCGTGGTCTCAGCAAGGACACCTCCAGTTTATTACATGTGAAGTGTTTTGTTGAAGGACACAATAACAGAATATACATTATGCTAATTTGATTTTCGAGAATATTTAAATGTAAAGTGATACAAGTAAATATGGATGAGGTTGGACAGCAGCATTAGTAGGAGGAGGAGGACTGGTAAACGCCTTTGTTGATCACTTAACTTCTCCTTGCATAATATTTAAAACTACAGATTTTGACCACTTTCTCAACTTTGTTCCTTTTGTTTTGCGATTTTAGCAGTGAATATTAATTTTAGTGACTATAAGCAAACAGAAAGCGTTCAGATGTCTTGCTTCTTTCTCTCGATGGAACAATGAGCTCTTGACCGTGATGGCAGGCCAGACGGAGGCCGGCTCGTCGCTTACATAACAGTGACACTTAGCCTCTGGAGTGTTGGATTGTCATTTCACTGCAGTAGGTGTTCTGAACAAATGGTGTGAGTTTAGCTGTAAAAAGACTGCTGCCGTCACCGCTCACGGCTACAGTCAGGGAAACTATGCTCTTGATCGCGCAATCAAACTTTGTCGGATTTCAAAATTGTTTACAGTTTTATTAAAGATGCACTGTGTAACTTTTCTGGTTCTGAGTCCACCACTTGTCTCCACGGAGATGATATTGCTTAACCCGGAATGGCGCACAGTCGCACAGCATGGTGTAATGATTAAACATATCCATCTTCAACAGGTGACGCCTCCAGGTCAAGTTACGGGCCAGATCTGTGGAGAGGTGACCCCACTCACAGCAAGAATGCAGGGGTTTTTTTTAGCAACACAAACACCTCAAACTGAAATAAATGCAAGACATGTAGTGTAAAGCCATACCGTGGAACATTCCAGGTAAAACGATCTCCATGGAGACAAGCATGTGATTGCTCCTCCAACAGAAAAGTTACATGGTGCACCTTTAACATATAATCTTATAAAATTCAATACTACATTCCAGCTTTTACTAAACGTTCCCCGGGTGCACCATTCACCACTGAAACTTATTCTAATTTAAAATTATTTAAAAGGGACCTCGGCAGAATTGTTGTTGTTCCCTTTCCCTTTTGTCCTTTGTTTACCTGTGTCATGAAAGTTTTTTGTTTTTGTTTTTTCTGCCCATGATGAAAATAATAAAAGCTATTCAAGTGTTGGCCCAGGTGTTGCAGTGGTACTTTCAGGATTCATTCAAACACTACATATATTTTTAAAAGTTTGTATCATTATTTTTCTTAATTCATATCATCTTGTATCATTTCCTCTGCATTGTAAGATATAGAAGAAGTAGAATCATCTCTCCCAACAGCAGAAGAAGTAGAATCATCTCTCCCAACAGCAGAAGAAGTAGAATCATCTCTCCCAACAGCAGAAGAAGTACAATCATCTCTCCCAACAGCAGAAGAAGTACAATCATCTCTCCCAACAGCAAAAGAAGTAGAATCATCTCTCCCAACGGCAGAAGAAGTACAATCATCTCTCCCAACAGCAAAAGAAGTAGAATCATCTCTCCCAACAGCAGAAGAAGTACAATCATCTCTCCCAACAGCAGAAGAAGTACAATCATCTCTCCCAACAGCAGAAGAAGTACAATCATCTCTCCCAACAGCAAAAGAAGTAGAATCATCTCTCCCAACAGCAGAAGTAGTACAATCATCTCTCCCAACGGCAGAAAATAGTAAAACATCTCTCCCAACAGCAGAAGTAGTACAATCATCTCTCCCAACAGCAGGGAATGTACGAATGTGGGACTTGTCAACCAAGGTGTCTGTTCTGAAGATGCTGGTACAGTGTTTGTGTTTTCACTCTGAAGTCATATACCTGTAAGAGTTTCGCAAATGGCTACACCACATGCATAATACCGCCTGGAATGTGAATGTTGTGTTTTGTTTTTTTTCAATTCTGATATTAGAAACAATACAAACAATAAAAGACATTAGACATTTTGACTTGAGGGAATAGGGAATGCATACATCAAGGTTTGAAGGTTTGAATATGAGAATATATGTGTGTGTGTAAGTAATAAAACAGAAAAAAAGAAATAAGAGGGAAACAGCAGGAAATTTAGAAAGAAGAGAAAAAAAAGTTGATTAAGGTTTCAGTTTTTTCCTTTCATTTTTAATATAGTCCCTTTTCTCCTTCCCTCCCTCTCCTTCTGTTCCCCCTTTGTTTCTTTTGTTAATTAGTTTTTGCTTTTTGTTAATTTGAATGTTCCGGTTTCTACTAAGAGAACCAAGCACAGGTTAAGAGCTCGATTAGAAGAGCATAAGTATACAATCCAAACTCAAAATTCAAATTAAGAAGAGAATTAAGAAATCTTTTGAATACATAAACTGGTTTAAATGAGGAAATAGACTTTACTGTTAAAAACAAAGCAAAAAATCCTCCATTTGAACATATGTGAGTGTTGTATTGTAAGCATATTGTATTTATTCAATCTACAACTCCTTTAAAAAGGTCCTATATTACACAAAAATTGCTCTTGTGAGGTTTAACCCATGTTATCATAACTGGAGTTGTGTTTTGTTTCATTCACACATGTTTCAGTAGCCCTGTATATTAGTCTGTCTACATCTCCAAAGCTCAAAATGCTCTGTTCCACCTTGTGATGTCATGAAGCGGTAGTTTTCAAGTTAACAGCTACCTTTTACCTTTATTAAGTATAGATTGGTAATTCCAGGGCTGAAATAGACCAAATGATTCTAGTGAAGGTGTATGGAGTTTAAAAACACAGTGAAGCACTTCCTGTATTAGCACATGACATCACAAGGTGGTGTGTTTTCCATTTGAGAGAAGAACTCAGCCTAAATATACAGAGTTTGTGCGTTAAACATGTGTGAATGAAACAAAACACAACTCCAGATATGTTTGTGATGAGGAAACAACATTATAACATAGATCAGAAAACAGTGTAATATGGGCCCTTTAAGCATTGCACAAACTCCGATAGTTAAAGGTGAGGACTTCCTGTTTACCCAAACATCCTGGTGCCATTTACGTAAAGTGCATTTCAATTTGGCATTTGAACAAAGCTGTCAAACAGAGTAAGAGTCACATAAAACCAGACTGTAACTTAAACAGAGACGACAAGACGGGGTTTACGCCTGTTCCCAATGCTGTAACTTACTTTGAGAAACGGGATATTGATAAAGCTTCGGAGAGAGCTTAATCAATAATGAACAATATTTCTGCATTTTTATTAACTTCCGCTACACACCTAAACAGAAATCTTAGCCAAAATGGTCGACAAGTCAGTCAAAAGTTTTACAAGGAGTGCAGGTGGAAATAAGCAAAAAACAGAGAAAAAAGTCCTCTAAGGTTTGATTAGAACTGTTGAAAAATGAACCAATTGCCAAAGTCTAATGTGAATTTTGCCCAAAGTGTATTACGTAAACGCCTAAACGTAAATTTTTGCCAAAATGATCGACAAGTCAATCAAAAGCTTACAAGGAGTAAATAAGCAAAAACAAAAAAAAAAAAGAGAAAAAAGTGTCCAAAGGTTTGACTAAAGCTGTTGAAAAATGAACCAATTAGGGCTAATGTGAATTTGGCTCCAAGTTAAATGTGTGTACTGTGTAACTTGTCTCCATGGAGAAGTTATTGCTTTGCCTATAACGGGGCTCCAGTCTAACAGTTTGAGTTGGGTGCATTGGTGCACCTAAGATTTTCATTTAGGTGCACCAGAACATGATTTGGGTGCATCGAAACCCACTGCTTATTTATGCCACGGTAATATATTGTTCTAAATTGCTTCAACAAAAAGTGATAAATAAATAACTTGGTTCATTACTTTCACCCAGATATAAAATTCATTCTGTATGTAAAAAAAAAACCCAAAACAAACTTCATATTTTTTTCTATAATGACAAGTTGTATGTATTCAAAGTTGTTTATTTGATCCTTTGACCCAAATTAGTCGCGCTCTGGAGCAATAAACTGCACTGTCCCCATGGAAACAAGAAGGTGAAGCCACAAGGCCACGTCACAGGTCACATCTGTGGAGAAGAGAACCCCTCTCACAGCACGAATGCCTGTTATTATTGTCATTCGAGGTATTTTAACGACGAAAACACCTGTATTTGAATAAATGCAAGATAGCTAAATTTAACGCCGTGCTGTGGAACATTCTCCGTGGTGACGGGCACGTGGCAGTTGACGGGAGGACAACGCAACAGGAAAGTTAAAAAGTGCACCTAAAAACTTTTAAAATATTAATAAAATATCAACTAAAATGTAGAGGATGGAATGAACCGAAAGACAATATAAAAATGTGTCCATGATAAGTCCCTTCCTTTCTAAAGAGCAGTAGCGACAAATTGTATCTCTAAATTATTCATTTTTAATTCACCTTTAAGACCTTATTCCATCTCTTCTGACATCATTATACACTCCCCATCCCACACGGTCGCACATTCTGAGACCTACACAGCGGTTTTACCTTCATGACGATGAAGAGGACGAGGGTGACGAAGACGTTGACCTGCGGGTGCTGCCAGGCCTGGGAGTTCCCGATGTAGTCGAACTCCTCCGCGATGCCCTGCTTGGCCCACGTCCGATTGTCCAGCAGAGTGACCAGGGACTCCTTCTGGGTCAGCTACAGGGAGCAAGGAAAAGACAATAGAGCGTTATACTATAGACATAAGCACTTGTATCATAGGGTGTGATGGGAAATATGAGGGATTACACAGATATATTACGATCTGCATTTATACCAGTCGTCCAGGTCTGATCCATAGCAAGAAAAATATAAAATCCGTCAACTGGACAAAACGTTGTAGGAGCTAGCTACACTGAAACTCAAAACACCTATTGTTTACAGTTTCTGTTTGTAGGCTAGATCTATTGTGCTACCCTAAGTGTGCACTGTGCCTGAGTCCTACTTCGGCATAGTCATTCAGGCCCCTAATGAGTGATTTCACAACTATTAGCATCCTGGCTAGCCCTATTGCTTTCTTTGTTTTGCTTTGGGTCTGAGGATGGAGTTATAGATGGGAGATAGATGGTGTCTGAGGCCCCCATTCCTGTTCAAGGAAAGATTGTCTTTCCTAACAAAAATATCTTCTTTAACTCCCCTCTCAAACCATTTCTTTTCTTTGGCCAAGATCTGTACTTTTGTCCAGTTGACAGATTTTATTTTTCTTGCTGCAGATAATAATAGTTTAAGACTAGACCGAAAACCCACCTCTTTTCCCTGGCATTTAATACTAGCTAGACCGGATATCTTGGCGTTTTATTATATGTGAAGCACTTTGGTCAGCTGAAGTTGTTTTAAATGTGTAAATATAACGATGATATAATGATATAATAATGAGAGATGGATTTAATAAGACCAAAATGTCTGTTAAGGTGTTCAGTTAAATGAATTACACCTTGGTTTTTAATAACAGTCTCTTGAACTTGGTTACAAAATGAAGCCTCGCTCTTCTCTTCCTAGAATGTAATTTGCCAATGTCATTTTTTTCTCTTTTTCCTCAGTTCAAATTAAACGATAAATCTCTCCCTGATCTTGACAGAGGTTTTTATTCTGAAGTCGTAAAGCTCCGAAGCTGTGGAGCAAAAAATAATTATATTTTTTTTAAAAGTCCCAGTTTGAAAGTTTGAACATAAACCTGTATGTTGTCTAAAGAAAGGGAGATAGTTGATCTTTCTGACTTGTAGTTCTCTGATTCAGTTGTCCGCTACATAAGCTTTAAGTTATTACATCAGGAAAAGGCGACTGAAGACATGATTCGGACCACTGTATTTAAACCAGCCATATTGTGCTTGTGTCTGCTCTATAGTTATAAACTGTGACACCCGTGGATCATTACGTTATAATTTGCACATTTTAAATCGCAATGTTCATCTAAACCGACTTAATAAAATAAAAGAAACAAGTCCACTGCTTTCCCAATTAGAAAACAGCGGCGCCCAATTGGAGCTGACGTCGCCGCGAACGTCATCACAACAAAGAACCAGCACCTTATTTGTTTGATAAGAAAATAAAATTGGAGAACGGGCAGTGGCGGTCAAAACGAGGACAGATCGGCAATATGGCGTCTTGAAAATAAACGATTAAAGATCGCTCAAACGTGCACGAATCGCTCTAAAAACAACTTCGGGTGAGTAAATGCTGAGGGGAAACAGCTATACCATGGTTAAAAGCTCTGAAAAGTCGATTTTGCACAATAGGTCTGCTTTATAATCGGTTTAAGTCATATTGTGTAAGACCTGGCTTTTAACTATTATTACAAAGCTGTAGTATTCATTCATGCACAAGATGAATGCCTCTTTACTTTGCTTCAATCCGTACATGGCCCGATCATCATTAAAATGCTTTGTGGCTTGTTTTAATGGGAGCCAGTTGGAAGCAGACAGCCTCAGTATAAAGATGAAACATGAGGAAGTATGAGGGCTTTGCATCTGTCACATAGAACTAATACTAAGGATTTAGTGTTCGGATTTAAGGGAGGATTTGAAAAGTCCTGTCAGTGCCACTCAGCTCTCTGCAAACACATCGACTCTAACTCTAATTTGGGCAAAATGGCTGCTCTCTGGTGGATCAAGAGTAATGAATAATCCAATTAAAGTGACACATTTATTTTAAAACTACTAAATTATATTAAGTCTTTTGATATTGATGAAGCCAGACAAAGGCAGAAACTATTGCAGTAACTGGGTCAGTCCCGAATCCAGAGATATGGACAACTACGAATTCAGTTAATCGCTAGTTGTGATTGATCGTGATTATTCAGGTCACAAACTAATTAAAAGTACTAATACATAATAATAACTGTGATAATTCACTAAACTAAATGTTGTCATTTAAATTTAAAGGGCCCATATTACGCCGTTTTCTGATTTATGTTATTATAATGTTACCTCATCAAAAACATACATGGATTTGTGTTTTGTTTCATTCATGTTTAACACGCGCTCTTCTCTCAAACACTCAGTTCCACCTTGTGATGTCATGTGGCAATACAGGAAGTGCTCCACTATGTTTTTAAACTCCACACACCTTCAATAGAATTATTTAGATAATTTCAGCTCTGGAATTTCCCATCTCTACTGAGCTAAAGGTAAAAGGTAGCGGTTAACTTGAAAACTATCACTACATGACATCAGAAGGTGGAACAGAGCATTGAGTTTTGCAAATGCAGGCAGCCTAATAATCCAGGATTACTCAACCATGTGTGAACGAAACAAAACACAACTCCAGGTATGTTTTTGAGAAGGTAACAACATTATAACATGACTTAAAGCTCACAAGAGTCAATTTTGTGCAATATAGAAACTTTAACCTATACAACAGGTAAACCGAAATATTAAGTACCGTTTTAGTTGTTTGTTTATACCACGTTAGCTTTAAAATTTCTGAAGTTTGATTTCATAAACCTGGTCACATACAGGAAGAATGGTGAGCTATTAGAAAATGTGGACGAAATAATAATTTTAAAAAATCTGTCATCAATTATCCTGAATGTAAAAATGTGATGTTCCTTCTCACAATAATCGTAACACTGAAATTTGATACTTTGGCATTGCCACTTCTACAAGGCAGGGCATCTGACATAAATTAGCAGCTTGTAGGCAGATGCTGTACTATGGTGACCCCAAATTGGACAGAAATTTTTAAGACATTTTTGGCGCACATTACAGTCAGTTTACTCCAAATTATATAGATTTTTCCATTTTTTCCGCACTCTGCTGATTAACTAATATGCAACCTCTTCTTCGCTACATAAAAAATACATGTACGTGACCTTTACAGATGCAGTGTTAACGTGTCTTCTTAGATGACAAATATGTCAAACCACCAGCAGTTTGAATCAGAAAAGATGGAGAAATCTTTTGGGATGTGTTTGCGAGTGTGGATTGGAGATGGAGGCGATTGTCAGAGCCTAGGGGCGTTTTAACCATCGACGGGAACAGATGCACACACAGCGAAACGGTGACGGATGCAAGAAAAAGATTTATGATAGAGGAAATGGATTTGAGCTTTAGACTAGTGTTTCCCAACCAAGTGGCCCACATCACTGGCACGAGATTATTGACTTGTGTTTATGTAAAAGGTGCACTACGGAACATTTTTGGCGGAGAGACTGCTCCTAGTCTCCGTTGACGTTACTGAATTTCACAAAGTGTGGCATTAAACGCGTCTATCTCTATGGAGGAAAGCAAGCGGCACACCGGGCCAAGTTACAGGTTAGATCTGTGGTGAGGCGAGTCAGCTCACAGCAAGAATGTTTATGTTATATATAATCGAAGGAATACAAAAACACACACTACGGAGCGACAGCAGCTCAGCCGGTCGAGCGTTTGTCCACCGACCCACAGGTTGGCGGCGCGACTCCAGCTCCTATAGATGAATGCTGCTGTTGTGTCCTTTTGCAAGACACTTAACTCACTGCTCTGAGCGCTTTGAAGGTGGAAAACTATAAAAATGTGACCAGTGACCATGGAACAACCTAGATGAATACATTTAATGCCATACTGTGGAACAATCCAGTAAAAGCAATAACATTTAAGGAGACAAGCAGGTGAAGAACTCATCAATAGAAAAGTTACACAGTGATCCTTTAACACGCTAAGATTTTAAAAGGAGACATAAGGGCTAAGCAAATAGTTACATTTAGGTAAACTTTATTATAGGGGAATTGGACCCACTCACTGGACCTGGCAACCCAGCTATAATGTGCATGTTTTAGGTCGATTTAGGTAAATATAAAACATCAACTCACTTCCTGAAGTAATGACTATACTTTCAATTTCAATTATACAACCACTTTCTGGAGGCAGGATAAATACATTTGAAAGCCACTGATATTCAAAGCCTGCGGATGTGACCTTTTCAGACTGGCCTGACTCAACCCTTTATTAGGAAACAACCCCAAGTATTTTCACTGGGTTTGAGGACACTGTTCCACTTTTAATTCTGATAATTAGACCAGATGAAGAGCCTATAATTGGAGACAGATATGACTCATCCCTGAAGCAAACAGCCAACAACTCGCTCCACTGCGCCCACAGGGAAAAATATATTTAAAACCAGTGCTGGGTGAATTAGTACCAGAACTTTATTAGGATTGAATCATGAATCATGGCGCGTATTGACCTTATTCCGCCCCGGCCGCTTTGGCCACCAAATGCTACTAAACGCACTTTGTTTACGGTGGCGCTTCCGGTTAAACAGAAATCCCATTCATTTCAATGGAGAATTTGGGAAAAGATTTGCCACTAAAATACGATATAAAGTAGACTGACAGAATGCTCCATGTCCATGTGCAACAACCTTAGACTGTGTAAAGAAGTGGGCTAAGTGAGTGTGACGTCACCCATAGCGTTCAGCTCCAGTCACATGAAGCTCATCGAGGCTGGAGCGGTTATAGGGGCGAATTTGGAGCCGAGTTCCACATTTGGAATTCTGACCACAAGTATCATAGCAACCAAAGAGCCAATCCGGAGCGAGGCTGTAGAAGGTAACGCCCCTTCCCGCCCGCACCGCTGGTTTAGCAGGATACAGGCAATACGCAACGCTGTCAATCAAACCTGTTGCCAACGCTAGCGGGAGTGACCTTGGAGAAAGAAGGCGCCTGATTTGTCTGTTATTATGTTCATATCTAGATTCACGAACAAAATAGCAAAATTAAAAACACCAGGATCATGTAGAGCGGGTTAATACGAACATTTTAAGACCAAAATGACGAGGCTCACTGCAGTAATTACAGATGGAGGGGTGACAATTTTTCAATGTAAAGTGATTTGGAGCCAGAAGCGCAAACACGATCACTTCCTATTTGGAACGCGGCGGCTAGTGCGTTAGCCATGTCCATTTATATATACAGTCTGTGGCACCAACAAGTCAACACCAATACAACCCCAGTGACAATGGCGGCGCCCACGGCAACTTCCGGAATAAGGTGAATAAAATTGTTAAGTGTAATGTCACTTCTGGGTCCAAGGTGCATCAGCCGATTGAAAATAATGGACATGTTTACAATTTCCAGTTTTGTTTGTTTTTTAGCTAGCTAGCCAACAGTTTCGGTGAGTCACTCTCACCTTTTTGTTGAAAAATCAAACACCTAAACAGAACCATGAACGCTCGTCTTCATCACAGGCTCCTGAAAATGTGTTGTTTACATCCATTTTGTATTTTTTATTGAGTTTTCAGACCGTCTTAAAACTTTTTTGTCAGCGTTTAGTAATGTGTACATTGTGTCACCACGGCAACTGCTGAACATTCCACCATACAGACACACGTAGAACACCTCCAGCATGATGTCACCGCAAACTATGGGAGATTGACTGTTTCTGAAAGAATTATCCAAAATCGATGTGAAACGCATCATTATTTCTTAGGGATTGGGTCCACAAACCTGCAATATGAATCTCATGGTTTAAAGTCTTTTCAACCGATCACGCCTTTAGAGTTGAGTAATGACCACTTTCTGAGGCTATTGTGGGGGGCGGAAAAATCAGTTTTGTTCATTTATACTGACAGAGAAAACTTTGAACTTGAACTTTGTGTCATTTTGTTCATGTTTATAATGTTTATCTTAGTAATTACAGAGATATTAACCATAAACCAGGTCAACAAATCTTCAGTAAAATTCCATCTGTCTCCAGCTCAGTTTAAACTCTAGAACAATGTGTCGCTACGTGAACCCAACCTATTTGATTGGTTGGGTTCACGCGATACCGCACCCATATAATGTGTTTATATGGGTGCGGTTGAGAGCTCACCTTGCCCGCCATGAACTGCCCAAAGCCCGGAGGAAAAGTCAGGGTGGAGATGAGTAAAGTGACCAGTGCAGGGTATAACAAACGCCTGAGGAGAGACAAGATAAGTCAGCCAGGAATAAATCAGATTAAGCAGTGGTGGAAGAACTACTGAATTTTGTTACTTAAGTAAAAGTACAGATACAAGAGCAAAAAAAAAAACTCAAGTAAAAAGTATCAAATAAATGAGTAAAAAGTAAAAGTATTTTGTGTAGATTTTCAGATCTAATAAAGCTTCAAATGTATTGATTTTGATACAGATTTGTGCTGAATTTTGTTCAACAGAAACAACCGAATCCGTTGTTTTGTACATTTCTGTTTGCTCAAATTACAAACGTCTTAAAAATAAACCTCTCAGCCTTTTCAGCAGGTCGAACAATAATAAAAAATACTTTTACTTTTCAGTCCAGTTCAAAAATATAGTGGAGTAGAAAGTACAGATACCTGCTCTCAAATGTAGTGACGTAAAAGTAAAAATTGTCCAATTTAAAATTTACTAAAGTACAGATACTGAAAATGTTACTTAAGTACTGTACTTTACTACTTCTACTTCGTTGAAGTAAACTAAAACCGAGCTTTGACACTTTAACATTAATGCTCACTAAAAGCCTTCAGCCACTTTATGCATTATTCAGTAATTATATTTAAATAGGTCAATTAGGCAGGTCTATATAAACATAGCCATGAGCCATAAAGCGCTGCAATGTAAGTACAGCAGCAGCTTCGCAGTAGTTGGATTAGAATTGTCACCATGGAAACTCACTTTTTCATGAGGAATTTGGTGATGGTCTTTTGTTTCCTGATGAACTGGACAATCAGGCGGTTCAAGTAGACGAACAAGGCCCCACCGAATCCACTGGCGATTCTGCAGAAAAAAGACAAAAAGAAAAAAAAAAAAAAAAAAGGTAAAACAAAAATTTAAAAACAGTGGAAAGAAAAAAGACAAAAAGAAAAAAAAAAAAAAAAAAATGCAATCAGAAATTTAAAATCTGTTGAAACGAAGACAGGATTTAAAATTGTGGTTCTAGCGTTATGCTCGTTCAATGTACCATTTTCAGGTTTTCTCTCTCAAATTCACAAAGCAAATGGAAAACTTAAGGCCCTGTATCCAATTTATTTCCCACGCATTTAGGCAAACTGCATAATATATTATAATATATTGTATAAGCAGCTCTTGAGGTCAAAATAAGTCTACTGTGTGCCGTCTCCATCTAATTATAAAGCGTTCTGTTGTTAGATAAACAGGAAGTGTGTTAGCATGCTAGTTGTTAACTCCACTCTCGTCTCTGAAAAGCGCTTATAAACTCATCGCTGCGAGTAATTACGATACCCAGGACGCACACACGGTAGCGAGGAATAACTTTGGACCACTGCAAACCGTTTAAAATGAACTAGTTCCGTTTTCCACGTCTTTAAGGCGGTAAAAATCTGATACAGCGCCTTTAACAAAACACGTAGGCGGAGGATAAAGTCAACATCAAGGAACAGGGATAATGAAAACAAAGATTTTGAATTAGACCACAGGCATTTTTCAGAGGACGCATTTAAAACCATCGCGGGCTGGGAGAGCGTGTGGGGGAGTGAGCGAGACAAAGCGCAGAAGAGGTTTACATAAGCAGTTTAAAAGCGCAGTAGGAGTCCGCTGTACGCAAAGAAAAAGTACACAGTAACAGAATAGGCTGAGGCTGAGGCGCAGACGGCCTAATGCTCATAAAGTCATCTACATGTATTATTAATCCCATCAAACACTTCTGAATTAATAATAAGAGATTTGATGGGGCGCTGCGGCGGGGGGGGGGCTCTGTATGGGGCGCTTTTCATTTTAAAACAAGCACTTCAATTAGTCTGGGCTCATTAGAATCCACTGTGGGATAATGATACAATATATACATGAAGGAAACATACTGTAATAACTATACTGAAGATGTGAAAACTTGATTATAGGCAATTTTGAGGTGGAATTTTAGACGTGACGGGAAGAGTGAAAGTACGTATGTTTATGAGAGACGGATACAAGTGTTAAGTGTCTTGCCCAAGAACACAGCAACAGGATTCATCTGAGAGAGCTGGAATCGCACCGGACGGAGCGCAGCTGGTAGCGCGTTCGTCCACTGATCCAAAGTTTGGCGGTTCGAATCCCGCTCTCAACATAAAAGCATCATTAGCAGAGCGGTCACGCCCACTGACGCACAGGTCGGCGGTGCGATCCCAGCTCCCGCAGATGAACGATGTCGCTGTGTCCTCGGGCAAGACGCTTGACCCGCCTCGCCCCCAGCGTCGGCGTACACTTGTGTGTGAATGTGTGTGTGAACGGGTGAGCGGTTCCTTGATGTAAAGCGCTTTTGAGTGACTTGAAGGCGGAAAAGCGCTGTATAAAAACAGACAGAGAGATAAAACGCAAGTCAATTTTAAACTGTGAATTTGTCAAAAGAAAGTTTGGAAAGTTATAATAGAAATGCAGCCATAAGCCTCCTTCTGATTGTGGGTGGCTTCCGTTCTTGCAGCAGAAAATGGCATCTATTAATATCGAGCAAATGAGTTAACACTACAAGAAATCACAATTCGAAAAATGGATTACTGAAAGAGGAGAATCAGATAATAAGAAAGAAGAAGAAGAAAAAAAAGTTTCATTTCAAATCATTTCTAAAGTAAAACTGTTCCTGCAAAATAAAAGAATCTGATGATGTCATAACCTCCGACGGTGGGCAGGGGCCTATTGACGCTTTGCAGCTGATTTCATCAACATTCCCTGGGGGTGTGATGATGCTAACTGAAGCACTTCTCTGTCTGAACCTCTATTAGACTTTAATCTAATCTTTATTTTAACACAATCTAACCAGAAAGAGCTGACTTAGTTGGAACTACAACAGGTGAGATGATTTGTGCTGTTCAACAAGTCTCTCACACATAAAATTACAGTCACAAGCTGGCTAGCATTAGCCAAGAGTTTTACAGTTAGTCACTCTCACCTTTTTGTTGAAAAATCAAGCAAAAAAATTAAAGTAAAAGTATCCTTGTCGAACAATGCTTTGTTTCCTAGCTATACTTCATCAAAATCAAATTTATGGAGACCTAAAAAACACCAACCAACCAGGCTAAAATAGGATTAAGTAAAGAAAATTATGTGACAACTCTGACTTTTTTACAATGTAGATTTACAACACGGCATCAAAAGAAATGGTAAATAAGACGATCAAGAGAGATCAAGGTTGAGTTATTTCTAATCGTCCGTAATCATCTTGGGTCTTTTTAAATTGACAGATTACAGCCAAGCCTCTGTCAGTAAAAGCACGTGGTTTGGAGCGGAGTTCGGACTTGTCAAATCAAATCAAAACCGAGATCCCACACTGTAGCATCACAGCCCCAGTTAAAATACAGGAATAAACGACTCCTCGGCTTGTCCTGTACGTCCTCTGCAAACAAACCGCTCACATTAGTATTCACAGACACAGATACGCCATAGAGACAGCGTGAGTGATTCTGTGTAGGATCCAGGCCGTGTAGTGCCTCCTCGTGTTTCAATGAGCGGCACTCTATCTCAACAAAGCCGGGAGCCGTAAACTCGAACTCACTCGACGCCCTTGGAGGAGGCGGCGCTGACCCAGATCACCGCCAGGCCGACCGACTTTCTAAACCCGGCTGATACTGGCGTGGACGGGTGGAGATGAGGGTTCTCAAACTGCGGGATGGGTACGAAAGTGTTACTCAGGACTCGCGTGGTTCTGGTTTACAACTCATTGAGCACTACACATTACGCGTCTGGTGACAGGAAAAGAGATAACGGCGCATAATTGCCGGCAGGATTACAGCGATGACCTCAACTGAAAACAAAACAAAACCAAACACAGATATAAATATTTGGACACAGCTACCGTGATATAATAGCTAAAGGTGCATTGTGTAACCTTTCTGGTGGAAGGACATCTCCGCTCGTCTCCGTGGAGATGTTATCGCTTTGTTTGAAGTGTTCGACAATATGGCATTAAACCTATCTGCGTCCATTATGTCCATATTAAAGGTCAAATCTATGAGCAAGCAAGTAAGAACGTATGTTTTTAAAGGTATTTGTTGACTATAAAAACACGTGTAATTGAATACATGCAAGATACATATGTTTAATGCCATACTGTGGAACATTTCAGGCAAAGCAATGACAAGTAGGAGGCACACCTGTTACCAGAAAAGTTAGTGCTTCTTTATTAGGAGGGATTTTATGACCAAATTGAAAGAATGATTCAGGAATTGTAGCTCTTCAATATAAAGCCAGTTGTTTTGTTTTGGGTTTTTTTGTTTTTTTTTCTAGTTCAGAGCATATTTGTGCCAATCCCCATTTTATCCTTTTGGTTGCATCAGAGTTTTTGGTTTGTTGAAAACCTATTGTGCTTGTGTCTGCTCTATAGTTATAATCTATGACACCTGTGGATCATTACGTTATAATTTGCACATTTTAAATCGTAATATTCACCTAAAACGACTGAATAAAAGAAACAAGTCCGCAGACCTCCGCGTTAGAAAACTGCGGCGCACACTAGCGAGCAGCGGACTTTTTTTTCATTTGTACCAAGATGACTACGCGACGCTGCCGAATCCTCTGCGCATCACCGATTAAGAAAATAAAATTGCAGAACGAAGTCAGCACAAGTTCGTCACTCCAGAAACAACTTTGAGAGGGTAAATGAGAAGAAGAAACAACTATAACATGGTTAAAAGTTCTGAAAAGTCCATTTTGCAGAATAGGTCTGCTTTAAGAATCAAGAATTAAGGCAAGGTAAAGGCCAGTGCTGTTGCATAATTAAGGTAGTTGAGTCAAATACTGCACTTTTCTCGGCGTAGGGCAGTCGGTGTGAAAAGTTGAAGAAATCTTGCTAAACCCCTTTCTGATATTGGCACAGAGGGACCCGCAGATTCAAAGAGGACGTAGGACAGCGCTGCCGCTTTTCCCGAGGCACAGATAAGTGTAATGTCAGTGACGCAGCAGTGGGCGCTCACACCAACGCAACCGAAACCTGCCAAGTACACAGAATTATACATGAGGGAACACGGAGGAGAGCCTGCACCGAAGGGAGGCAGGACTGGAAGAGATAAAAGAAACGACTGTTCTGCATGTCTTTAGCGTGACAGTGTCTAAATAATAAAAACACTAAAGCAATAAAAGGAAACGCTCGGAATATTTTGATTTTAAGTTCCATAAAAGGTGCGTATCCGTGTCCCGGATATGAGATAAACATGTTCAAATCAAACACAGCTCTTTCCTGGTGACAACTGTAATGCTGATTTAATCTCAGTTACAATAACGTTAGACATGATGGATAAGTTCTTTGTATAATTTGGTGTTTTGCTTCTCAAGACGATTATCCAATCAGAAAGAAGAATGAGGCTCACGTAAGTCTCTCATTTGGGTTGCCAGGTTCAGTGTAAAAATCCTGTTGTTTTAAACCTAAGTGCGGCCTCTGCAGCTCAGTGAGTGAATTCTGGAGGTTCTGAGCTTTCACATGAGGCATAGTCTGTCCATAAACTGAGAAGGAGAAAAACGTATGTGTCCTTTAACTGCAGGTTGAAGCAGGTTCACTTGATCGTAAGACAGTAAAAGAACTACAGCTGCTTTAAGATTAAACATTAAATCAACTCATTTTGCAGCCTTTATTCGATTATGTTATATATTCAACAATATACTTTAGTCTAATTCTGTATTTCCCTAAAACACCCATTTCGATTTTATCCCTTTTCCAATATACCACCAACCCCAGACCATTTTGTTCTTGACACAAAGAAATTCCACTTGTCGAAGAATCAAACAAACCAAGAACAAGTGAAGGCTACTCTGGCAAAGAAATGCAAACCTGGAAGAAAAAGTCAATTTGAAAGGACCCCCCCCTCGCTTCCTCTCTCCTCTCTCCCCTCTCTCTCCCCCTTCACTCCTCTCTCTCATCTCTCTCTCTCTCTCATCTCTTTCCCCCCTCTCTCTCCTCCCCCTCTCTCTCTCTCCCTCTCTCCCCTCCGCCCTCTCTCTCTCTTCCCCCCTCTCTCCTCCCTCTCTTCACTCCTCACTCTTTTCTCTGTCTCTCCCTCTATCTCTCTCTTATCTCTCTCTCCTCCCTCTCTTCACTCCTCACTCTTTTCTCTGTCTCTCCCTCTATCTCTCTCTTATCTCTCTCTCCTCCCTCTCTTCACTCCTCACTCTTTTCTCTGTCTCTCCCTCTATCTCTCTCTTATCTCTCTCTCCTCCCTCTCTTCACTCCTCACTCTTTTCTCTGTCTCTCCCTCTATCTCTCTCTTATCTCTCTCTCCTCCCTCTCTTCACTCCTCACTCTTTTCTCTGTCTCTCCCTCTATCTCTCTCTTATCTCTCTCTCCTCCCTCTCTTCACTCCTCACTCTTTTCTCTGTCTCTCCCTCTATCTCTCTCTTATCTCTCTCTCCTCCCTCTCTTCACTCCTCACTCTTTTCTCTGTCTCTCCCTCTATCTCTCTCTTATCTCTCTCTCCTCCCTCTCTTCACTCCTCACTCTTTTCTCTGTCTCTCCCTCTATCTCTCTCTTATCTCTCTCTCCTCCCTCTCTTCACTCCTCACTCTTTTCTCTGTCTCTCCCTCTATCTCTCTCTTATCTCTCTCTCCTCCCTCTCTTCACTCCTCACTCTTTTCTCTGTCTCTCCCTCTATCTCTCTCTTATCTCTCTCTCCTCCCTCTCTTCACTCCTCTCTCCTCTCTCTCTCCTATCTCTCTTTCCTCCCTCTCTTCACTCCTCTTTCCCCTTTCCCATCTCTCTCTCTCTCTTCTCTCTTTCTCTCCTCCCTCCCTCTCTCTCTTTTCTCTCTCTCCTCCCTCTCTTCACTCCTCTCTCCTCTCTCTCCTCCCTCTCTTCACTCCTCTCTCCTCTCTCCCCTTTCCCATCTCTCTCTCTCTTCTCTCTTTCTCTCCTCCCTCCCTCTCTCTCACTTGCATCTCTTCAAGGAGCCCGTGGTCTAATTCCATGGCGCGGACAAGCCTGGAGGCAAAGACAGGATAAAATAAGACGTCCCCCGGTGAGAAGGCAACTGTTGCTGCTAAATTACCCATGTTGAGAGAGACACACGGCCCTGCCCACGATCACACCTCTGAGGAGACAGCGGGCCCCCCTCACAAGCCCCGTATGTACAAGAGGTAATATACACCCACAGGACACGTTGTACTTTGGCACATTCAGAGCTACTTACACTAACTTTGAGCAGATCGACAGTACTTCTACCTGTTGGGTATTTGTTAGAACGGTACCGCAAAACTGTTCAGAAATATCACACGGCACAGACATGACTGCGTCCGTTTAAAGATTACAGTTGTGTTGTGTTATAATGTTGTTTCCTCGTCAAAAACAGACCTGGAGTTGTGTTTTGTTTCATTCACACATGTTTAAACACACAAACCCTGCATATTTAACCATTTAACCTGAGTTCTTCTATCAAACTGAAAACACTCTGTTCCACCTTGTGATGTCATGTGGTAATACAGGAAGTGCTCCAGTGTGTTTTTAAACTCCACACACCTTCACTAGAATCATTTGGATCATTTCAGACCTGGAATTGTCAATCTCTACTGAACAAAAGGTTAAACAATCGCTTCATGACATCACGAGGTGGAACAGAGCATTTTGAGCTTTGGAGATGTAGACAGACTAATAATAAAGGGTTACTCAAACACGCGTGAATGAAACAAAACACAACTCCAGGTATGTTTTTGAGGAGGTAACAGTATTACAACGTGGCTTAACGCTCACAAGAGTCAACTTTGCGCCATATCGGACTTTTCAAAAATGAGGTTTGAAGGCGCCGTGCCTTAAAACGGGGGAAAAAAAGAACTAGTTCATTTTAAAAGGTTTGCAGTGGTCCCTTTCCTCACTTACGTCACTTATCTGTATTCCAAGCAATAATACTAATAATTCACCATGAGTATATAAGCGCTTTTCACTACTTTCACAGACCAGAGCGGAGCTTGCGTCACGCTAACGCTAACAACAACTAGCATGCTAACTGACTTATTTTGACCTCTTCAATTGTATTACACAGACTTCATGTAGTAGTATAAACTTCATTCTAAATATGTAAAGTACTGTAACACTAATGAACACTAATAAGCATATATGTTGAAATGAAATGGCAGAGTAGCTAAAGTTTGAGTATTGATATTTCAAAATACTACCCCTTAAGGTAATAAAGTTGCGATAAAACTATTCTCTAAAAGCACTTTTTTCTCATGTGATTCATTACCCATTACTACTTACCTCTGCATATATTATCTAAATTAAAAATGTTTAAAAACTGAGCAAAAAAGGAATAGCGAGAGATTTGTATCTTTAGTTTAGTACTGTAGAACAAAAAGTTAAATTTAGATGTGTGCAGAAATGATAAAAAAGCCCCATGTACTCGAGCAAAAAGCGTCTTACCCCAGTAAAAATATATATTACAAGCAACTCCTGAGATATGAGCTGTGTACTGTCAGCATCCAATTATAAGTGTGTTAGCATGCTAGTTGTTTTTAGCTTTACAATGATGGCAAAAATTGTGAAAAGCGTTTATAAAAAATACTGGTGAATAGGTGAATATTTATGATGCTCAGAATCAATAAGATAAGTGAGGAATAACTTTGGGCTGCTGCAAACCAGTTAAAATGAGCTAGTCCTGTTTTTCACGTTTTTAAGTCAGTAAAAATCAGGTGCGGCGCCTTTAACTTTGAACTTGCTCGAGAAAGAAACAAGTCGCTTTTCACTGTGTCACGAAGTAAGAAAAGCAGGAAAAAGAAAGAAAAGAAAGTAATAGAAGTAGGCAAACAAAAAAATATTTCTTCATAAAAAGTTGGTAATCTTGCCGCAGAAATGTCACAGAAATGTCAGTTGAACACGGGAAGCTCAGAGTAATTTCGGTACATACCCAATAACCGCAAAAGCCGGCAGCTCCTGGAGGTCAAAGGGGAAGTCCAGCCGAAATCTGGTTTTGAACAAAGCCGTGATGGTTTCTGCAAAATGAACAAATAAACTCGCATTATAAGAATTGGACACATGACTGCATCCGCTGAAAACGTGTCAGCAAACGCCAAACAGTGGCTCATTATGCGGTGTTTTTGTGTTCCCCGCTGGTTTTTAAAGAGGCGTACCCTTGTTTTGGCGCAGAAAGATAATGTAAGATTTAACGAGAGACAATGTTGAGTTATTCTAATGAGTCCCAAACTAAAGTCATGTATTTAGCAAAGCACTAATGGGCTCGCTAAAACCTTTCCACGTAATTGAGCCATGCGTGTTATATAATCCTCCCACTTTGTCGTTTTCAGATTGTTCTCATGTCCCTCTGTTCGATGGGGAAGAAGCAAGTGTTCCTCTAGAAATTATTTCGTATTGTAGCGTGGTGTAAGGAAACGCACCGAATTTGTTCCGGTCGTTTATTTTCCGAACACAAGGGCTACTGTAGGTCGTGACCCGCGCCAAAACAAGAGCAAAACAACAGCGGTCTCAACCCACGAGAGCCGGTCTCCGAAACAGACCAGTAACTGACCAATAGAACTTTCACATCGACTTGTCGGCATAGCAACTAAATGCAGTTACATTAACAACAACACAAAAGAACAACAAAAGGGGTCAACTCTGAACTAAACACAAAATTACAAGACTTTAATTTTTCGGATGTATTGAAATAGATGGTACCATAATTTCGCAGTGGTGGAAGGTACCTTTCTGTACCTTTATCTGTATCTTTACTTAAATGTAGTGAAGTAAAAGTAAAACGTATCCACTGTAAAATGTACTTGAGAGCAGGTATCTGTGCTTTCTACTCCACTACATTTTTGACTGAAAAGTAAAAAGTACTTTTCATGTGATTTGAAGGGTTATTTTTACCATGTTTGTGGAAATATCCTGACTAAAGTTTTCGAGTTCAAGCTTCGACTTTAAGCAAACAAAAATAAATACACAAAATGCATAAGAAAAATGAAGAAATGGGTTTGTATTTCCACTGCTGATCAAAATATGTATCATTTTTAATCAATATCACTACATTTAACAAATTAGCAATACTTGTGTGAAATACATACATAAATACATATTACTCTTCAAGTACATTTGTAAACGGGTACTTAAATAGTTTTACTTAAGTAGATTTTTGCATGTGATACTTTTACTTGAGTTACTTTTTACCTCAGTATCTGTAATTTTCCTTAAGTAACAAAAGTGAGTAGTTTTGCACTATTTAATCTCACTACAATCTACAGATAAATCAAGACAGTGACAGTGCTTGAGGATAGTAATATAAGCAATGAGAAAATAAAAATAAAGGCATGCAGATAAAAAAAACAGACTGAATATATACAAAATATACAGTATGACATTGATACTTTTGAGTATTTGCTGACACATAATACAAACCAGTGTGGGGACTTCACCAAACTCGTAGTGAACATTTGATTTGCTGCTCACAATACATTTTAATTCGTTAGTTCACTATAGCAACATATAAACGTGCAAACATTTTAAGACCTTCAGTGTCAATAATGGCCCATGATCTACAGTAACAACTTACATAACCCAATCTCAATTAAATATTATAGGCCTGTTTAGTTCTGTGATCTGAAACTGAACCTTACTGGCCTATTTACCAGTGTGTCATGATGTAAATGCAACTCGATAACTTGGTAAATACTAAAGAAAAGGCTTTACACGTGGTACAGTTGTAGAAACCGCAACAAACATATTAGAATGTCATTTTTAACACATTTTTCCCCATTATCCCATTTATGCTACTTCCTCAATATCGACACCTAGTCAAATGAGTATCTAGTTTTGAGGCAAGTTTTGATGGATATGGATTTTTTTTTTAAGAACCCTAATACCAGTGGTGCATGAAGTACTCAATTTTGTTAAGTAAAAGTACAAATACAGAGGTAAAAAGTTACTCAAGTAAAAGAATCGCATGAAAAAAATCTACCGAAGTAAAAGTATTTAAGTACCCGTTTAAAAATGTACTTTAAGAGTAAAAAATAAAAGTGTTGTTAATTTGTTAAAGTGTTAAATGTAGTGATATTGATTAAAAAATGATACATATTTTGGTCAACAGCTGCAATATGAAGCAGTTTCTTAATTTTTATTATGAATTTTGTGTATTTGTTTTTGTTTGCTCAAAGCCGAAGCTTGAACTCGAAAACTTTAGTCAGGATGTTTCCACGAACAGGGTAAAAATAACCCTTCAAATCACATGGAAAGTACTTTTTACTTTTCAGTCCAGTTTAAAAATGCAGTGGAATAGAAAGTACAGGTACTTGCACTCAAATGTAGTGAAGTAAAAGTAAAAATAAAAAGTATCCACTGTAAAATTTACTTAAGTACACATACCTAAAAATTCTACTCAAGCACAGTACTTAACCATTTGGATTTTGTTACCTTCCACCACTGCCAAGTACTTACAGCTGACAAGTACTTTACCTTCATCCTTGTTCCAAACAGCCAAAACTCTGAAAATGAAGGCACTGAAAGTAGCAGCGAAGAACCCTCTCCAGTAGTTTCTCACGGCGAAGAAAGTGGATGTTACTTCAATGCTGAACAAGACACCTGCGCACACAAAATTACACTTTAATAAAGAAAGAGTATTTATAACACAGGGTTTAGCCGAGAGCCCTCCTGCCGTCAGACAGATGCGCCGATGACAACTCCGAGGGGGTAATTTCTGATGCTCCACGGCACCCTCTATATTTACAGACACAACATCAGGTGCAAACTCGCATTCGCTGAATCTCGAGACGTCACGTTTCGTTTGAGTGAAGGTTGAATTTAATTAATGGTTTCTGTAACTAAGGGGTACGATATGGAAGCATGCGGAGTTCGAAAATACAGATATTGTTGAGTTAGCAGGTTGCAACCGCTGACATATTCGGATGCAAGATGATAATGATTACAATGTTTTGATGCTTTTATAAAAATATATATATTCAAAAAGGAAAATTCACGAAATCGTATAGATACAAGTAGATCACATTCACTATTATTTAAAGGTCCTATATTACACAAAATTGACTCTTGTGAGCTTTAAGCCATGTTACAATGTTGTTACCTCCTCAAAAATATACCTGGAGTTGTGTTTTGTTTCAGACATGTTTGAGTAATCCATTATTATTAGTCTGTCTACATCTCCAAAGCTCAAAATGCTCCGTTCCACCTTGTGATGTCGTGTACTGGTAGTTTTGAAGTTAACAGCTGCCTTTTACCTTTCGTTTAGTAGAGACTGGCATTTCCAGAGCTGAAACGATCCAAATGATTCTAGTGAAGGTGTGTGGAGTTTAAAAACGCAGTGGAGCACTTCCTGTATTACCACATGACATCACAAGGTGGAACAGAGTGTTTTGTGATTGAGAGAAGAACTCAGCCTAAATATGCAGGGTTTGTGTTAAACATGTGCGAATGGAAGAAAACGCAACTCCGGGTGTGTTTGTGACGAGGAAACAACATCATAACATAGATCAGAAAATTGTGAGCCCTCGATCTCAATTACCTTCTGGTTAGTGGGCATAAGCCTAACCATGCTGGCACCCAGGAAATTAAAGAAAACATATTTTTGTTGTTACAGTTATAGTCAATGAAACCTGTAGATTGTGTTCTGTTTTCAAATTGCAGTATTGTTCTAAAACGGCTCAATACGCGACATCACATTAATAATTATCGTTACAACAAAAGGCCGCCCCGCCGGACCACGCTAACGGCCTCACCAGTGGATAGCTACAATTCACAGTCGCAGCAGAGTTTTTTTGTTTTTTGTTTTCATTTATGCCAAAATGAATGGGATTACTCATGCATGAATCACTCAAAATGCAACTTCGAGTGGGTAAAAGAGAAGCAAAAACAACCACGCGATTAAAGCCGTTAAATCGCTTCGCATAATGGGCCGCCTTTAAACATGACTAATACAAAGGAACACTCAGGATTAAAGGTCAAGGGTCAAGTTGTCGCTCATCGTTCAATATATGAAACTGGAACAACGTATTTTGGGGCTCAGTATTTATCGTGCGCTCATTTTTTTTTGTAAAAGTGGGGAGATGTGACGTATTTATGTTGTAATACAGTTACATTTGAGCAATAAAAGGTTGAATAAATGACTTCTACGGCTAATTATCGGTACATTCTGTTATTAGTCCAGTGAAGTTCATCTGGTCTGGTCTGGGAAGGGGGGGCTTTAGTTTTGGTCTGAAAAAAAAATGTATTTGTTTCAGCTCAGGCCTTTTAATGATACCGTCTATATAAAAAACGGTTTGCTGGGATTATCTTGCATTATTGGTATCGCGTCAGTTGGATAAAGTCGTTTGAATATCATCGTTTATCGCGGTACATCTCTGTAGCAATATATCACGCTTCAAAATGTGTTACCGTGACAGGCCTAGTTACGAAATACAGGAAGGAAGAAGCACTTTGAACTACTTTGCGTATTGACCGTGTTATATAACGAAACTTGGGTAGGCAGCAGCTGGTTATTGGGATATGACCTTAAATGGGCGTCGTACAATCAGGGCACACTGTACTTGTCAATGCTCCCTGTGCACAACATCTCAGAGCTGCACAGACCTGACCTGAATTCCGCATCTATACAGCTATACATTGTGAGTTGCCGCATACAAGATGGACCTGGGTCACTATGATTCATCTAAACATAAACCGATAACCTAGTTTAGTGAAAAAAAAAGGTTGTTGCACTTTGACTTACCTCCTATAGGGGCAGCGAAGCAACAGCCCACGCCTACAGCGCAAGCGGCGGCCAGCATCTCAATGTTTCTGGCCTCATTCTGAAATAAAAATGACAGATTTTTGTCAGACAGGATTTTAAAGGGCCCATATTACGCTGTTTTCTGATCTATGTTAATATATAATGTTGTTTCCTCATCACAAACGTACCTGGAGTTGTGTTTTGTTTCATTTACACGTTTAAACGCACGAACCATGCAAATATTAGGCTGTGTTCTTCTCTCAGACAGAAAACACTCTGTTCCACCTTGTGATGTCATGCGGTAATACTGGAAGTGCTTTTAAACTCCATACGCCTTCACTAGAGTCATTCGGATCATTTCAGATGTGGAACTGCCCATCTCTACTGAACTAAAGGTAAAAGGGAGCTTGAAAACTAACGCTTCATGACATCACAAGGTGGAACAGAGCATTTTTGAGCTTTGAGATGTAGATAGCGTTATAATAAAGGGTTACTCAAACATGTGTGAATGAAACAAAACACAACTTCAGGTATGTTTTTGAGGAGGTAACAACATTGTAACATGCCTTAAAGCTCATAAGTCAGTTTTGTGTAATACTGAACCTTTAAGTGATTAATTTGGTTGTTTTTCTAAACGACAACTTATTTCAATGACTATGGTCCATTAGGTCCATTATGCAGAGTACAACCGTTTTCTGAATACACAGAGGTCGGTACAGTACCCAAAACTGTACCCAAGTAAGAGTTCTGTTACTTTCAGTGCATGAAATATAATATTGCTCAAGTAGAAGTAAAAAGTAGTAGTAGTAGTAGTTCCTAAGTTTGAAAAGAAACCCAAGTCATATCTGAAGGTGCGGTACAGAAAACGCAAATGCTCAACTGATTTAATATTAA
This sequence comes from Periophthalmodon schlosseri, assembly GCA_000787095.1. Taxonomy (NCBI): domain Eukaryota; kingdom Metazoa; phylum Chordata; class Actinopteri; order Gobiiformes; family Gobiidae; genus Periophthalmodon; species Periophthalmodon schlosseri. Next base: position 69,691 of record KN484106.1, read on the forward strand.
GTTATTAATATTATATTAATTATATTAAGTTTTTCTCACTTAGACACTTACTCATAGAGGTAAGAGGTACCAAAATACTTAGGCATAGTACTTATACTTTAATAATATTTTTGAAGTAAAAGTAAAATTTTAATGGTGTGTATATACTGTATACTTCCCACTTCTACCAACACATGCTGTTCTCGAAATCTGGTATAAACCTTTAGGGACAACACGCTCCACTCATACAAATTATAAAAATCTATGTAAACTTCATCCACAAGCCACATCCACACAGTGTTTCTTTATGAAATATGAATAAACCTTTAAGCAAAAGACGAGCGGAGAAACGCATCTATAGCATATAAGAAGACACTGTTGCATTCTGGGAAGAGGAGCTGCCTGATCCGACTTACCTTGGAGCCTATAAGACTAGCTTCCTTTAGCAGCATAGAGGTGATGGAGTTTGGTAAGTATTAGTATGTAGCATGAGGTGCACATGAAGGAGCTAATCCAGGTTTAACAAACAGAGAGAGCCTGACTTTGACTGCTCTACATCTGACTAAGTACAAGTCAGGAAATGGCTTTCACTGCAAAACATGCTAAACTTCAAATCTTTATTTGGACTATTTAAAGTTTACTCAAGGTCTGTCTAGATCAGGGGTCGGCAACCTTTAACACCCAAAGAGCCATTTGGACTCGGTTTCCACGCAAAAAAAAAAACAAACACTGGGAGCTGTAAATGCTTTTTGACATCTAAAATGAAGATAACACTGTATATATTGTTTTTTTTTTACCTTTACGCTTTGTATAAACAACTACAGTGTGTTGCTTATGAAATCCATGAAGTGCTACAGAGACTTCTACTCTTGAATCTCTGCGTACAGCGTCTGCAAATCGGGGCTGTACGAAGTCACTTTCATCTTTACGCAGGACTGTGAGCTGTCGTCTGTGAGGCGTGAGCGGTGTTTGTTTTTAACATAGTTCATGGTGGAGAATAGCTGCTTACATACGTATGTGGATCTGAAGATCGACAGGACTCCAAATGCATAGTTTTCGATACATGCACTGCGTTTTGGCGGGTATACCGGCTTCCGCGAGTGTAAATAATTGTATTTTAATATTTCAAGATCACAATAATCTTCCAATTTAAACTACAATTTAAAAAAAGAACCAACACAAATAAAATACACTTAAATTAAATACTAATTTATTTTCCCAAGCCACGCAGAGTATGAGGATGAAAGAGCCGCATGCAGCTCCGAAGCCGCGGGTTGCCGACCCCTGATCTGGATGGACAAATGCATGTAGTTCAAGATGGAGATTTGCATTTCTTTAGTCCTCTTGCGAAATAAAATCATGTTGTTTTTTTTTTTCCACAAAGCCTTACACATTAATGTCATTTGCGCAAATCCCATTCATTCTCATGCAGCTTTCCACTTTACATGCAGGAGACATTTTTGCTTCACCTTCGTAGTGTTCCACAGTATGGCATTAAACGTATCTCCGTGGAGACGAGAGGTAGACACCACCAGGACAAGCAACATGTCAGATCAGTGGAGTGGAGAGTGATAGATAGATACATTTAATGCCATATTGTGGAGAGATGCCTTACGTAGTGCAAAGGAGCAGCATTCTGTGAATGTACAATACAATTACCTTTAATATAAGGCTAGGATCCTTTAGGCAGCAGGAAAAACAAAGTAAATGGCAAATGGTAAACGGTCACATTTTTACACAGCGCTTTTCCACTTTCTCAAAGCGCTTTACATCAAGGAACCACTCACCCATTCACACACACGCATTCATACACCAGTGTACGCAGACACTGTCACGTTTACGTCAAAAACTGGATTTGGACCGCCAACCTTTGGATCAGTGGACAAACACTCTACCAACTGAGCTACTGTCGCCGCAAAGTAAAGTTAATAGCCAAGTAGCTTTATCGAAAAATGACTATATATGCTGGAATTTTCTATATAAACCGTCCTATTTCTTGTTCCTTTACATGTATTCGCAACTAATAGAGTGGGGCAGAGGCCATCTACACACACACGGCTCTATTAGCACTTTAGCGTGTTAGCATAAAGTACTGAGGTCTGTGAGGAGAGGGGCCCGGTGCACAGGGACACTTCATACACTCTCAACATTAATGTGGCAAAGCTGCAGTAAAGAGGAGAGAGAGAAAGAACGAGAGTGAGAGAACAAAGGGGAGGAGGGAGAGAGAGAGAGAGGGGAGGGGGGGGAGAAGAAAGTAGGTAACACTGGAGGTAATGAGGGCCACAGGGGAGCGCAGTGAAGAGAAGCACTAGAGCTAAACAATAACAAGGATATAAACGTGTGTGTACCTGTAGCTGGTTTGCGGCTTTGTCAAATGAAATTTAAGATGTTTGTTACTTAAAACTGTAAATCAGATTTTCCGTTAAGACTCGAATTACAAGAGATACGTTAAAATGAACTGATTTGGAAAAGAGAGGTGAATTTGGGGGTAAAGTCAAAACCCCAATTAGCCACAACAGTGAGAGTGTTGTGAAACTGCTGGTTACCCTGTGGCACCTGCGAGGGGGCGGCATAATTGTCGTTTTTTGAAGTTTAAGAGTCTGAATACGATGTCTAAAGTGGATTCTGAATGTGTGATTGCCAAACTGAGGTTCACAGTCCCCTTGTGGTCTGCAAAGATACTGCAGATGTTAAACTAAACCATTGTGTCCAGTAAAGCAAGGTATTGACAAAAGCAGTATGCAATATTTTAACATCTTAATTATAATCTGAAGATATGCATTTGCATTATATAACTTTTCTGTTGGGTGATCCAGTTCGCTACCAGCTTGATTTCATAAAATATTACTAATTTGCCTGGCATATTCCGCAATATGGCATTAAACATCTATAAATCTATCACTTATATAATTTCAGGAGTTTTAATGCTACAAAATCCATTGACAAACAAACTTACTATGAGCAAGCTTGCCTGTCCATAGACCTGACCTGTAATTTGGGGACTATGGAGACAAATCAGTTTATTGCCATACTGTGGAACACTCCAGGCAAAGCAATAACATCTCCATGGAGACAAGCAAAGTTCCATAGTGCACCTTTAACGAAATGACAACCTAAAACCAATGTAGCCTTTTCAAGATGGCAACTAATCTAGCCACAAAGGGCCAACATTGAAAGCACAAGTCCCAAGCCTGAATATTCTAAAAAGGAGCAGTTGGGAGGGCATCTGATTTAAGTATGACCCACTAAAATATGAATATACACGAAGGCAAAAAGGAAAGATAATGAACAGGGAGCGTTTCATTTGTATCAACCTGTTGGGATCCCAGATGGAACAGCCCGATTCTGTACATTTCTGCTTTAAAATGTTATATTTTCTAGATTTTTGTTATGGATAAAGCACTAGTTTGAAGTAATCTGGATAAGCAGCAAGCACAGGTCCCAGTTTCCATATCGCTCCTCTTCAAACCAGTCATGCGGCCTCAAGAAACCCGCTCTGAGCTTTAAACAGACAGATAAGGCTTTCTCTCATCCCCAAAAGACTCGAGAAGGCGAGGACGGAAAAAAAAAAACACATCTGCACCTTTTCATGTTATTTTTTTAGTTATTTTTGGTGATTTTAAGATGTGTTCTGAATCTCATCTTACTGTGGTGAAGCTGTTTTTTGAAGATGAACTAGATCCTGTTTTTTTTTTTGTTTTTTTTAACACTATTTAAACATTCATGAAATTGCATATTCACTGCTTGTTGACTGTTCAGGGTACGAAAGGAATTTCAATATGGACACGATTCTAAAAGTGTGGGCAGACCACGTTTTATTTATTCAAGTAGCTCCAAAAATGTTAAAAAAAAAAAAAAAAGAAAAAAAAGTTAAATAAATGATTGTGAATACCACCAGTGGGTTTGTGGAGAAACATCCAATCATCATTCAGGCAGATCTCCCACTTTTCAAAGCCGTTACATAACCGCTTTTAGAGAGAGTTTTCAAGCAATTTACAACTATTTTGAACATTTGGGGTCAGGCAACTTTCGTCAGCAACATCCCAAAGCATGAAATCTGGTATTTACTGTTATATTCAGACTAAAACAACAGTATCAGAGGCTTACATGATTTTCAAGGTATTTTAGGTAGAACTGTGGAGATGTTATTTGACGTTCTAGGTCATCACTATTAAACGGCGATCTCCTAGTTTTAATGAGACAACGTTAAAGGTGCACCATGTAACATTTCTTGTAGAGGGTATGCCACCTGCTGGTCTTCAAGGAGATTTAATTTATTCATTTATTTATTTATTAGGACAACGTACTTAGCAACGCTGTCAATCAAACCTGTTGCTAACGTTAGAGGGAGCGACCTCGGGGTAAGAAGGCGCCTGATTTGTCTGTTATTAATGTTTATCTTGATTTACGGACACAATAGCGGGGTAAGAGGCGCCTGATTTGTCTGTTATTAATGTTTATCTTGATTTACGGACACAATAGTGAAATAAAAATACCAGGATCATGTAGAGCGGGTTAATATGAACAGTTTAAAACCGAAATCACGAGCCTGACCTTAGCAGTTACAGAGAGAGGGGCGACAATTTTCCGATATAAAGAGAATTGGAGCCAGAGTCGATGGAGCCGGAAGTGCGCGTGATCACTTCCTACTTGGAACGTGGCGGCTAACGCATTAGCTAGGTTATTACTTTGCCTGGGATGTTCCACAGTATGGCATTAAACTTTTCTCTCTTCATGGACAAGCAGGTGACATCCCCAGACTGAGTTACAGATCAGACCAGTGGAGAGGCAAGCCTGCTGTCAGTAAGAAAGTAAGAACGTATGATTGTGAAGTTACTTTTGAGCAATAGAACAAGTGTAACTGAGTAAACGCAAGACTCGTGTGTGTGGAATATACCAGGCAAAGCAATAACACATCCACGGCGATAAGCAGGTGGCAGAAAAGTTACATAGTGCACCTTTAAATATAAATATTCACATTATATTTAAAGTATTATGATAATTTCCTTAAGTCACCCTTGAATTCATGCACATTTCAAGTGTCCACCACACACCTGCTTATCTACAGAGGCCTAATCGAGTTTGGCAATAGACAGTTTCTACAAAAGTGAAAGGAGATAAAAGTTAAATCCTTAAAAAGTATAGACTTACCTCATAAATCCCTCCAAACAAAGACATGAACTTGCTGAGGAGAGCGGCGCACAAACTGGCTATGTGAACGAACGGCCCCTGAGAGAGAAGAGAGAGAGAAACAAAAGATATCCGTAACTTATCTTTTGAACTTTTTATCATTTCTTTTGAAGTTCCTATTCCGTAAGTGTGGGCTTTAATTCTCGCATGAATGACACACTGACAGACTCTGAGATTTTTGTACAGACAAGGGGGTCAAGGTTTAGGATCACAACTTGCCCATGGCCATATCTGCTTGTCAATGCTCCATCTCGTCAGATTTCAGAAGCTAAGCAAGGCCAGGCCCGGTTTGTACTTTGCTGGAAATATCCGGTGCCACAGTGGGGCAGCAGTGGCTCTAGTGAAAAGTTTTGTTGTGTCCTAAGGCAAGACATTTCACCCACATTGCCTGGTACGAATATGGTGTGTGTGAGTGTGTGAGTGTGTGTTGGTGGTGGTCGGAGGAGCAGATTGATAGTTTGTTAGTGTCCCATAGGAGAAATTCCTTTGGAACAGGGGAGCTGCTACAAGCAACACCAATTTGTCAAGAAAGTTGTCCTCCACATTATTTCAGATCTAGAGCTGGATAGAGCGCCAAGCTGGAGGATAAGCCCATCGTCTATGTCTTAGATAGATGGGAGACGCTGGAGAACCCTGAGGAACCCAACCAAAAACTGGAGAACATGCAAACTTAACACGCAAAGTCCCTCCAAAACTAAATCTGTAATCACACTATACCAGCCTTATTTTCAAAGGAGGATCTCATTGCCATTGAAAAGTACAGAGGAGCAGTGTGAATATTAAAACTCAGATAAAGTTTCAAGTGGAGCTAACAGGATTAGAGTGTGAGCATGAGGAGAGTGCTACTGTAGTTAATGGAAGTAGAGCAACGCGGACTGCTGCAGAGCTGGAGCCTCGGGCCGGTGTCAAAGACAAAAATCTTTCCACACATTTCCGGGAATTTCTTCAGGCTTCGTGTCTTTTGGGAACGCCATACCAGCGACGCTGTTTTGGCTTTAAGGCTGAAATAATAAGATATTCTACATTTTGTATTCACATCACTCGTCCAGGGAGACAAATGCAGATGATAGGAACATCTGTGCAGTTCAAATATACAGGGGTCCCATTTTAATCTACGTGTCGCTCTTCCCAACGGGGGTCCTATCCTCATTCTCAATACGAACCGGCAACTTTGGCCCCTTGTAATTTGGAGATTCATTTGCAATTCATGAAATGGAGATGATTTAAGCAGCTGGACTTCCTCTAATGTGATATATGACCGGGCCACTTCTTTAGCATCATGTGACTGACCCAATTCAAACAAAATCATGTCACTGATGGAGCATGTGCTTGAAGGCAGTTGGCACGGCATTCTCCTACATGCTCTGCAACCATAATCCTAAATATATCTATAAAATATTTTAAAATTGCAAGTTTATAATATGTATTTACATTTATAGCAAAGCCTGATGAAGGATGTTAACGATTAGAGCAGCGGTTACTTGATTTAATGTCAAGTAACCTTAAAGGGCCCATATCACGCCGTTTTCTGATCTCTGTTAGGTTGACTTCTTCTCTCAAACAGAAACCACTTTGCTCCACCTTGCGATGTCATGTGGTAATACAGGAAGTGCTCCACTGTGTTTTTAAACTCCACACACTTCACACTTCACTAGAATCATTTGGATAATTTCAGTCCTGGAACTGCCAAACTCCACTGAACTAAAAGGTAAAATATAGCTGTTAACTTGAAAACTACTGCCTCATGACATCACAAGGTGGAACAGAGCATTTTGAGCTTTGGGGATGTAGAGAGACTAATAAACCAGGATTACTCAAACATGTGTGAATGAAACAAAACACAACTCCAGGTATGTTTTTGATGAGGTAACAACATTATAACATGGCTTAAAGCTCACAAGAATCCATTCTGCGTAATATAGGACCTTTAACAGTTTGGTTGATATGATATGAATGGCTTAAAGCTCAGAAGAATCCATTCTGCGTAATATAGGACCTTTAACAGTTTGGTTGATATGATATGATTATGTATTAGTCTTGTATAATACTTTTCCAGATGCTCAAAGTCGGAATTGTGCATTATTTACTCACCTGGGGTAGACTGCTGCTAATCTGCGCTATCTGCCCCTCTGGCCACAACCAATATTCACCTCACACATCACACTCATACTAAGCAAAGTGGGTGAAGTGTCTTGCTTAAGGACACGCCGCCACGCACTAGAGCTACTGCTGCCCCACTGTGGCACCTGGTATTCCCTGTGGTCTCTCATCCATGTACTAACCAGCCCAATCCCGCTTAACTTCCCAGATCAGACGAGATCGAGCGTGACAAGGAGGTATGTGCCCACATGGTTGAACTTTAAAGTAGGAATTTACATGCTGTAATGAGCCGGAATAAGAAAAATCGACCAGGAAAGACGACTTGTACAGCGTTTCTTATACTGACAGTTTTACCCGGCAACAGCTTGATGCAACAGTGAATTACGTGGTTTAAAACAAGCATTATGACAAGCAGCGCTAACAGCCCGGAGACTGTAGAGTGGTCTGTGAGAGCTGATAATGATGTGGAGTGAGTCTGCAGACAGTGAACGCACTGAACTGAGACTCAATGAGGACAGTTAGACAAACACACACACGATGAGAGCGGATGGTGACGGAAGCTGAGAGGAGAATGGTGCATGTACTGCTGTTGTTGCCATGTATAAATTATAGTAAGATTATTTTACTACAGCTATGGTTTTACTTCAGTTTGTGGCCATTGGTGTTGCCACAGCAAATCACCCGCTATGTATAGCTCTATATTGCTCATATTTATTTGGCAAAAGTTTCATGAATTTCTTCCATAAAGAGTACACACAGTTACATTATACAGTTTTTGGACAGTCCAGGTTTTTTTTTTTGTTTTTTTTTCTATTGGGCCCAGACTGTGGAACGCTTTTCCCACTGACCTAAACCTACTTTAACACGATTCTGAAACTGTGGCTGAAATCAGGGCAGAGTTGCTATGTTGATATGCACCTACTTTCGCTCATTTTAAATTTAGCTGAAAATAAGCGTTTTGCTGTCACACTGGAAACAATGCATCTGGTTCATCCAATGCAACTGCTGTGTCCATATGGCAAATGGTCACATTTTTACATAGCGCTCACTCAAAACGCTTTACATCAAGGAACCACTCACCCATTCACACATTCACACACCGGTGTACGCAGACACTGGGGGCGAAGTGTCTTGCCCAAGGACACAATGACAGTATTAATCTGTGGGAGCTGGAATCGCACCGCCAACCTGTGGGTCAGTGGATCTCAACCAATGACGTTTATGTGGAGAGCGGGACGCAAACTGCCAACCTTCGGATCAGTGGACGAACACTCTACCAACTGAGCTACTGTCGCCAATATCACATGAATAAATGCATAAAGGTTTATAGATTCTTGTGTAAGGACGACTACACAAAACTAATAAAAACGAGAGATCAAACAGACACGTTTACTTTAAAGATCACATATATAGATTTGTAAATGCCTATTTTAGGTTTAAGTTAATTGTATTTCCAATCTGAAATATCCAAATTTCGCAGATTAAAGGCGGTTGATCTTGGCAAGTGTTATACAGTATATAGTGTTTTTCTACCTTAAACTCACTCAAAGCAGTAAAAAGTAGATTTAGAGTTTAGTCCCACTTTAAAAGTATTAAATTACTTGTGTCCACAGCGAGCTCACTGAAGCTCATCTCAAGGTAGAACCAAAACGTTTTTCTTACCGTAAATACTACACATTTTGTCACTACATCTTCACTGTTGTGTTCACTTTTATTTCGCTAAAGATTGTATCCCTTTTTACTTTATACTTTTTTTTATCTATTTGTACTACAGCAGTTGGACAGGAGCAGCATATCACACTATCTCTACGAGCACAGAGGGGAACCAGCAGTGCTTATGCTACAGATTTTACTGGACTGTTTCCATCTAATGCAGCAAAAAGGAGGAATAGGAGAAGGAGGAGTAAGAGGAAGAGGAGGGGCGAGCTCCCGGCGGGCTACGTTTTATCCATTATTCATCTTTGTGTGTGTGCTGTTCTCCAGTCTTTGGTCGATTACATAGTGGGACTTGTCTTGTTTATGTTAAATTACAGCTCAGTTTAAATGGTGGTCCAGTTGCTCCATACAATTTGGATCTTTTATTTATTTTAAACTGTCCGGTTTTGGGACGACTAAACGAAATCCCATCTAAAATCTTCCCGCAGCCGTGGTACCTCATGTCTACTTCCTCTTTAATCGCGCAAGGCACATATTGATCGAGGCATTGATTAGACAGAGTGCACACACGCACGCACATACATAAACACAAATCGAGTTTCCGTGCGTCTTGGGGACATTTCATTGACTTGCCTTCATTTCCTGAAGACAGATTATAACCTTTACCGTAGTCGCGAGTTGACTAACCTTAACCTAAACTCTTACCTTAACCAATTTATCCCATATCTGGACTTTAAAGATCCAATATGTAACTTTTTAGTCAAAAGCAGACTGTTTATCGTACAGAAAACCTGTCCTTACTGTGAGTGGGCTCGCGTCTCCGCAAACCTGGCTTTTACTTAGCCTAAATGTGGACCTCTTCCGGTTTGTTTCCATGGAAATGCTGTCCCTTTGGCTACGATCATCTTAATCTTAATCATAGTACGGCAAACAACTTGTCCATCTTTAGGAGAACGTTCCAAAGTATGGTTTTAACTCTATTTCCGTGGAATCGTGCAGGTCACGCACCACCTCCACAAACTTAAATCACGTTATTGAACTAATAATAAAGGATTTACATCACAGGGACCTGATTTTTGTCCTCATAAGGAAGGCAAGTTGCTATAAATTGAGCGTGCAAACAGATTTTAGTCCCCCCCAATGTGCTAAACACCCGCCCGCACACAAATGCAGTAAACAGAGTACGCAGGACGGTGCAGTGCCCTTACCTCCTTGCCCAGAGGCATCCCACTGCCCAGAGCACAGGTGAGGCCGATGACTTTGGCCACAAACGTCTTGAAGGTGAGGTATTCTTTTAGCACTACTCCTCTCAGAATCGTCTTCATTTCGGGGATACCGGAGCCTAAGGACAAAAACAGAAATATTAATCAACTTTGTTCCCCCCTAAACTTCCATTATATCATCCATTTTGGGTTTTAGTGACGCGCCAGACGTGTGTGGCTGTCGGTCTCGTCAGTCACCACCAGCCACATGTGTTGGAACTGGGTGAAGAGCTATGTCCAGGGACAAAAAGAACCAGAAGTAGAGATAGATGCAAAAAAAAAAAAAAAAAACACACAAAAAAACAGGATCATAATGGCGTTTTAGAATTTGAAAATAAACAAATGATCATATTTTTTCCCTTCCATTAAAACAATAACTACATAAATGTGTTCCTTTTTATTTTAGAAGTAAAGTAACTATATTCCGGTACAATCACTCTTTCATTTGGCGGCATTCAGAATACAGTTACTCAAAATTGGGTTGGCGGTGCGATTCCAGCTCCCACAGATGAATGTTGTCATTGCGTCCTTGGGCAAGACACTTAATCCACCTCGTCTCCAGCTCGTGTGAGAACGGGTGAGTGGTTCTTTGACATAAAGCGCTTTGAGTGTCTTGGAAAACATAATATAAAATAATAATATAAAAATGTTACCGTTTACGGACAGTGGCCACAGAATGTTGCATAGTAGTTGATTTTTTTTTTTTTTTTTCTTTTTAGCATAGACCATTTTTACTGTTGAAATCTTTCAGTTTTCAAGCTACAGTTTACAAATTGCTTTGGACGGAAATACAAGGGTCCAGTGTACTATGTATTTAATGAGAAATGACACATCTACGGAGTACTTTATGTTTAGAGGAGCCGTTACTCTAATAGTTATAGTTGGATACTCCAGAGCCCTCTCGTCTCTTCAGCCTGCGTTACCGAATGTGACGGCGCAGTGAATGGCGACTGTGCAGCTGATGAGAGGCAGGGACAGAACAAAAACAACGCAGACGGGCCGTGACTTTGACGGGACCGGTTTTGTGTCGGGGCTCTAATTGAATACTGCAGCAGAGGGCTCCCCCAGAGACACGCACACCCACCCGAGGCCCGAGAAGCACAGAAACACCGTCGGAGCTGGAGGGTGGGTGCACTGTAGGCAGGTTTTACAATCCACCATGGCTTGTGCGAAAACAAAACTATAACATAAGCGCTTCTCTACAGTTCCTCTATCGACAAATTTGAAGGTGAACTATGTCATTTTTCTGGTCCGCGACCACAGAAGTAATGGCTTGATGCTTCACAGTATGGCATTAAACTGAAAAAAAAAAAGATGAAAATAAATAAATAAAAAAATAGGGGGGGAAAAATGGAAATAAATAAATAAATAAATAACATAAGTTGTTCTCTATAGTTCCTCTATCAACAAATTTGAAGGTGCGCTATATCATTTTTCTGGTCCGCTACCATCGAGAAGTAATGGCTTGATGTTCCACAGTAGGGCATTAAACTGAAAAATATTGAAAAAATAAATGAAAAAATAAAGAAAAAAAAACAAAACAAAAAACAAAACAAAACCTGAAAATAAATAAATAAATAACATAAGCTCTTCTCTACAGTTCATCTATCGACAAATTTGAAGGTGAACTATGTCATTTTTCTGGTCCGCTACCATAGAAGTAATGGCTTGATGCTCCACAGTGTGGCATTAAACTGAAAAATATTGAAAAAATAAATAAAAAAAATGAAAAAAATGAAAAAAAAACAGGGAAAAAAATGAAAAAAATATAAAATAACATAAGCTCTTCTCTATAGTTCCTATATCAACAAATTTGAAGGTGCACCATGTAATTTTTCTGGTCAGCTACCATGGAGAAGTAATGGCTTGATGTTCCACAGTATGGCATTAAACTGAACAAAAACTGAAAAAAGTGGAAAAAAAAAAAAAAAAAATCAAAATAATAAATAACATAAGCTCTTCTCTATAGTTCCTCTATCAACAAATCTGAAGATGTATTATGTAATTTTTCTGGTCCCACCACCATGGAGAAGTAATGGCTTGTCTCAGCAGTCTCAGAAAAAGATCTTAGGAGACTAGAAAAACTAATAGAGATTAGAGACTCTGGTTGAGGAAGTGGAGCAATGGACACTCAACAGAACGGACGCTATACTGAACATGGACCATCCCCTGAATTCAGATTTTGAACAACACAGAGCGAGCTGCAGGACAGAACGTCACGAGAACTCCTTCCAGACTGCCATCAGACTGTACAATAAGGAGGTTTACGGCAGATGAAGATCTGAAGAGACCTACAATCTGAATTTCCCCTTGGGGATAAATAAAGCCTCAGACTTTTCAGCAAGTCTCAAACAATAATAAACACTTTTGCTTTTCAGCCCTGTTCGAAACTGTAGTGGAGTAAAAGTACAGATACCGGCTTTTAGATGTAGCGAAGTAAAAGTAAAAAGTGACCATTTTAAAATACTTAAGTACAATTTTTAGGCATCTGTACTTCTATCTCTACTTTTACTTTGTTATATTCCACCACTGATTATGCGAGTTGTTTTTTAGTTGTTTTTGTTTTTTGAGAAGACACACTGTAATGGTTTGGACATGTACAGAGGAGGAACAGTGAATATATGGGGAGAAAGATGCTGGGGTTAGAGCTTCTAGGAAACAAGAGGAAGACTAAAGAGATCATTTAAGGATGTAGTGCAAGAGACGGAGGCAGGTGGCAGTCGTGGCTACCAGTGAAATAGAACTACAGTACAAAAGGCAAACATAATGCTACTTGGGTATTAGTTTAATTCCTGTCATAACAGCGACACAAATTTGCATTTTTATAGTGCATTTCCGGCGTGTTATCCCGTTAAGCAGTTTCCGCGGCTTTCACTAACCCCTTTGCGTAGATTTGAACAGATTACACCCAGGAGATTCCGCGTGTTGACTTACCGACAGCCTGTGGGGCGAGGATCTGGGTGAATCCGGCTGAAAAGGTGATGAGGACCACAGGGTAAGTGACCCAGGCCAGATACTGCAGGAACAAATTACTGTCCAGGCCTCCGTACATCCACTTCTGTGCTGTGGACGCAACACACGACTCAAGTCAACCACATGCAGTTATTATATCGACAAAAAGGGTTGGTGAATTTGACAAAAATGATTATCTTGAGAATTTTGTCATTCTCCCGACAATATTGAAATGATCCATCAGAAATGTGCTAAAACGTGTCTGTAAACAACACTGTATGAAATGTATTCATCGACTGCTTGAATATCTCACTTGTTTGTTGAACTTTTGATACGGGAACTTTTAGCACAAGATCTCGCGACGGTCTACGTCGAAAAACTGGCCGCGGTAGAATTGAAAAATTTGCATCCCAAAAATGGAATGGATTTCAAGTACGTGCAAAACTGGATACACTGGTGCCACAAATTCACTTTAATAATCTGGTAATAAACATTTATACTCACACCTGCTCCTGTTTTTAATGTTTTAAATGGACCTATGTAGTTATTTGTTGGGTTTGTTTTTGGTTTGTATTTTTCTGTATCTGAACGGCGCTCATGAAAACAAGAGTCTCATTCACTGGGCTCTCGCTGTATAAATAAAGATAAAAATAAACATGTTTTGTGCAGTATACTTGGACCTCAACCATTTATTTTATCACAAACATATGTGATTACAGAGATTAAAAATAAATTAAACTTGCTGTGTAATTAATATTTTACATTTTTGATCAGCTCTTTCTCCACTTTTTAAATAGATTTATTAAACAATGTACTTGATATTCTAATTTTGCATGTCTCCAAAACATCAAGTGCAATAGTGAGTTTTTTTGAGACATGTCGCACCACTAATCTACTTTAGTTACTATGATGAAACTGAAAAGATCTTTACATTATTCCAAACTGTTGGTAAGTTAGGATTTATTTCTGCGCTAAAATGCAAAAGTAGCATAGAATGATGAGAAAAACGTCAAAAAAAAAGCTTACAAATGTTCCAAACAAGGGTTCCGCGTTATATTTCTACACTGGATTAAATTGCCAAAATATAATATTATTGGGAAAATTTGTGAGACATTTTAAAATTTTCTTCTTCACTTTTTTTTACAGTGTAGTGTTTACATAATAATGGGTATGATTCATGTTTAGAATCAAATGAAAAGCACTAACTCGAGCGGCGATGAGGCCAGGTTAGCTTCACCTTGAGAGCGGCTTAAACACAGAGACTCAACACTGAAAATCCTCCTGAATTAGTGTCAGTCCTGCAGGTTTCATCTCTGGTGATTCCTGCTCCTCGGACTCAGTAGCTTAACCACAAATCCACTGTTCACATCATCTCTTTTTAAATCCACCTGCCATCGCTCCAATCTACTGCAAGGCTCCCTCCTCCTCCTCTCCTCCTCCTCCTCATCTGCTCTTCCCCCTCCCCTCCTGCTCCTCCTCCCCTCTACACCTCTCCCTCCCTCCCTCCCCTCCTCCTCCTCTCTACCTTTTCTCTTTCCCCTCATCTCTCCCTCCTCCTGCTCCTCCTCCTCTCTACCTCTCTACCGCTCTACCCCTCTTCAACGTCCTCCTCTCCTCTCCTCTTCCTCCCCTCTTTCACTCTCCTCTTCCTCCTCTCTTTCACTCTCCACACTCTCTCCTCTTCCTCCTCTCTTCCTCACTCCCCTTGCTCATTTCTTACCCTCGCTCCTCTTCCTCCTCTCCTTCACTCTCCACTCTCTCTCTCCTCTTCATCCTCTCTTTCACTCTCCACACTCTCTCCTCTTCCTCCTCTCTTCCTCACTCCCCTTGCTCATTTCTTACCCTCTCCTCTTCCTCCTCTCCCTCCTCTCTTCCCCTCTCCTCTTCCTCGCTCCTCTTCCTCCTCTCCTTCACTCTCCACTCTCTCTCTCCTCTTCATCCTCTCTTTCACTCTCCACACTCTCTCCTCTTTTCCTCACTCCCCTTCCTCATTTCTTACCCTCTCCTCTTCCTCCTCTCCCTCCTCTCTTCCCCTCTCCTCTTCCTCGCTCCCCTTCCTCATTTCTTACCCTCTTCTCTTCCTCCTTTCTCACTCTCTCCTCTTCTTCCTTTCTCACATTCTCCTCTTCCTCCTCTCTTTCCATCTCCTCTTCCTCCTTTCTCACACTCTCCTATTCCTCCTCTCTTTCCATCTCCTCTTCCTCCTTTCTTACTCTCTCCTCTTCCTCACTCTCTCACTCTCTCCTCTTCCTCCTCTCTCACTCTCTCCTCTTCATCCTCTCTTACCCTCTCATCCTCTTTCTCCTCCTCTTTCCCCCTTTCCCCCTCCTCTCCTCTCCCCACCTGCTCCCCCGTTCCCACTCTCACCCTGACGACTGCCCCTCTGTTACCCCAGAGCTGCCTGTGTTTTCCGTTCCAATTCTAAATCCTGTCTTTCACGCCATGTTGTTGAACAGTTTGTCTAAAAGAGTCGAGCTCCTCGGGTGAAGAAGATCTGCAGATTCACAAAGTCGAACAACCTCCGTGGACTTTGTCAAACTCAACAATACGCCACTTTTTAATGTTGGTGTTATGAGGTTGTTCTTGTAACTATTTCTCCCTCGCTCCTCTCTCTTTCTCCCTCTCTACCCCTCTTCATCCTCCTCTCTTTTCACTCTCCACTCTTACTCTCTCCTCTTCCTCCATTCTTACCATCTCCTCTTCCTCCATTCTTACCATCTCCTCTTCCTCCATTCTTACTTTCTTACCATCTCCCATTCTTACTTTCTTACCATCTCCTCTTCCTCCTTTCTTACCATCTCCTCTTCCTCTTTTCTTACTTTCTTACAATCTCTTCTTCCTCTTTTCTTACTTTCTTACCATCTCCTCTCCCTCCTTTCTTACCATCTCCTCTTCCTCCTTTCTTACATCTCCTCTTCCTCCTTTCTTACATCTCCTCTCCCTCTTTTATTACTTTCTTACCATCTCCTCTTCCTCCTTTCTTACATCTCCTCTTCCTCCTTTATTACTTTCTTACCATCTCCTCTTCCTCCTTTCTTACCATCTCCTCTTCCTCCATTCTTACTTTCTTACCATCTCCTCTTCCTCTTTTCTTACTTTCTTACCATCTCCTCTTCCCCTTTTCTTACTTTCTTACCATCTCCTCTTCCTCCTTTCTTACCATCTCCTCTTCCTCCTTTCTTACCATCTCCTCTTCCTCCATTCTTCCTCTCTAACCCTCTCCTCTTCCTCCTGTCTCACCCTCAGCCTTGACATCTTTTGTTGTTCTTGTAACTGTGTTGTGGAGCCTGAAGTGCTCACGTTCTGGAGCACAGTGGGCAGCAGGTGACCTAAGTCCATTTAAACACACCGTCTATGTCCCTGAGGAAACACATTTGAAGCCTCTGACGATCGTACAGTGGGTTTCGCACTCGGGCATTACATAAATGACAGATTTCTTATATTCCGCGTAGGACCGTGCGCTCACCTTGCAGGCAGATGGCGATGCAGAAGTCGACGACCCAGCTGACCAGAGCCATGACCAGGCCCAACAAGATGAGGAAGATCCAGTCCTCCCCGACCCGCGAGATCAGGAACTTCTGACAGCGAACCGTGCAGACTAAACACAAGAGACACAACACGGATCAGTACAGCCACGGAACGGCAAACGGGACGACCGGGGACCGGGGGGAAGCAGCGACACACGATGGGCAGGTTTCCAGAAACTGGAACTATCTGGTCAATGTAATAAAAAGTAGTACAAATTAAGACACAACAGAAGGATTTGGAGGAATGAATATGTTAAAAACAGACAAAAAATAATTAGTGCACATGGTGACGATATTGAACTTCTATGGAAAAATTCTAAATGTAACAATTGCTGATGTGTATCGCTTTTTCTATTGATTAGTTGCAAATTATACTCGGGCAGTAGCTTAGGGAGTTAAGCCATGTACCTACTATCCAGAGAGTTGCTGGTTCAATTCTGCCACATTTTATGACACCTCACCCATTTTTCAGAATCCAATGAAATGTTTAACCAAATAACTTTGACTTCTTATTAAAAAACAACAACAAAAAACATACAGTTAATGTGAAATTATATGGTACACTTTTCTGCACTGAAAATATGACTATGAACTCTTTCGTACGGTTTGGAGTAAGTTTTATGATGAGTAACTAAACGCCAACATAAAAGGTGCACTATAACTTTTCTAGAAATACCCATCTCTTGCTTGTCTCCATAGAGATGTTATTGCTTTGCCTGTAATGTTCCATGGTAATCTAACAAACCTGGCAATCTTACATTAATTACACTGTAAGGTGAGTGGGGTCGCCTCTCCACAGATCTGACCAATAACTTGGTTTGGTGGCATCACCTTCTTGTGTCCATGAACGTACACTTGGATACAGAACATTCCCAGCAAGGCAATAACATCTCCATGGAGACAAGCAAGTGGTGGAATAAGTTACATAATGCGTCTTTAAATAAGTCAGCAGATATATTTTTAAAAAAAAAAATATATATATATAAAAAAGTAATTCTCTTTGCATCTCAAAAAACGCGAACCAGATCAAACTTTCTGTACTCGCTAACATCGTACTAACAGCAACAATTATGTGTACCGGGGCCGTGGGAGGTGTTCGGTACAGGCACAGTGTAATCACAGAGACCCCCATTGGCCCCTGCTCTGGGTGTGTCCTGATTTCTCT
>KN484106.1:97100-119734 GCA_000787095.1 Periophthalmodon schlosseri
AACAGATTCTAAAGATTGGGATCCCCTAAAAGAGCCGAAAGTCCCACCACTAGTTTGTTGCCCCGGGCCCCAGACATTTAGGGGCCAAGAATTTGACTTTCATCCTATTAATTTATATTAGGGGGGGGAGGCATGTGAGGTTTCTAGCCCCGGGCCCCGAAATTTCTGTCGACGGCCCTGGATAGTGCCAGTTGACTCCAAAACTGACAATTAATTATGTTAAAGAGGGGGTATTAGATTTCTACAGGGATATTAATTGTTATCACGTAACATATTTAGATCTCCAGGTTTTATTGTTTTCAAAATATATATTTGCCGAAAACAACGTGTAAAATGTGTTAGTTTCAGTTTTGCTTTTGATGAATTGATCAATCACAAAATCTCATTAAAAGGGGTCATCAATAATAATTGCCTTAATATAAACAATACAGGTGTCCCATACACCTTCGCTGGAATCACTTGGATGATTTCAGCCCTGGAAATGCCAATCTCTACTGAACAAAAGGGTAGCTGCTACAGAGACATGACATCACAAGGTGGAACAGAGCATTTTGAACTTTGGAGATGTAGACAGACTGATAATAAAGAATGACTCAAACATGTGTGAATGAAACAAAACACAACTCCAGGTATGTTTTTGAGGAGGTAACAACATTTTACCATGGCTTAACGCTCAAGAGTCAATTCTGCCTAATATAGAACCTTTAAATAATGTTTTCGGCATTTTATATTAATGTTCAAACCAGAAAGTCGGGTAGATTTGATTTTTTCTTTCCCCATTTTAACTGAATTCACCTTTATTGATGAATTGCCACTGGACAAACCCAGCCACCACCTTGTCACCACTGAACACGAGCCATACTCCAGACAATGCTGGAATAAAATGTCACATCAATAAGTTTTATATTCAAACAGACCCTTATGTGGTCCGAGCACCCAACAGCACCCAACAGCACCCAACAGCACCCAACAGCACCCGTCACTTAATTGTCAATTACAGTGTGCTAAGTCCAGGCTTAAGGATAAAGTCCCCCTTTTGCCTGGCTCATTAAAACTACGGGAACCTGCAGAGGACAAGATCTTACTGTCACCATGGCGGCCTTTTCTTTTCCTTTAAAAGAAAATCGATAATGAGCAAAGATGTGAAGTTGCGTAAAGGTGAAATGCATTGATTGGAGGTGGCCACCACTGACAAGGCTTTGAGTCTAATAGGGCCTTTTGGATTTCAACTCATTTTACAGCTGCTCTGAAACACAGGGCTGGAGGATCATCTTGTCTCCTTCTGCTCTTCTCTCCTCACAGTAGCTATAGCTTTATGTCTTAAACAGCTTTCAAATGCAGAAACCTTATTTTCATGGGTCTGCTGTCGACACATCTAGAACCTATCATCCTGTAAAGCGATTGTTATAATATCTTTGCCTTAGTCATTGAGAAACAGAGAAACATCACTATGTCCGGTGTAGACCTGTCACGATCATTACCGTATTTTCCGGACTATAAGTCGCACTTTTTTCCATAGTTTGGCCGGTGCGACTTACACTCAGATGCGATTTATATGTGAAATATATGGGTTTTTTTTTCCTCATTATTATGCATTTTTTGGCTGGTGCTACTTATACTCCGGAAAATACGGCACTATATCAACTTCCTTTGCAGTAGTGGGATGTTTTCGGTAATTTCTTTGCAATATGAGATTTGTCAATATTCAATATATGTTAGATGGAACAATATTTTTGGGGGTCAGTATTTATTGTGAGCACTTTTCCTTTGCAGTAGTGGGATGTTTTCGGTAATTTCTTTGCAATATGAGATTTGAGCTGGAGAAAGTGGAATAAATAATTATTTTGTATCTGTAATGAGTCATAGAAGTTAAGTGTAGATAGTGATCTGACCAGAACTGAAGAAGTGGCTTGGATGAGCAGCCAGACGTCTTCACTCCTGCTACTTTTTGTCCAGTTGACAGATTAGAATTTTTCCTTTACTATTCTGCCATTTTCAACTCATGTTGTTGGTTTTTGTTTTTTTTTTAAATATATATTGTATGTTTATAATCATTTTCTGAGAATAATTCTGCTTTAAGGTTTGGTTTCAATATTATCATTTATCGTCTATATTTACTTCAGCAATATATCGCACTTCCAAATTTGTTATCGTGACTGGCCTAGTCCCTTCTCCAAATCTGGATTTGCCAAATTTACGTTTTCCAATTCCTGCTTTAAAAAGGTGCGCCATATAACTCATCAACCTGATTGTCTCCACGGATGTTATTGTGTTTCCTTGAATGTTCCACAGTATGGCATTAAAATTATCCTCATGGAGCACAGCTGATGCCACCAGACCGAGTTACAGCTGAGATCTGTGGAGAGACAACCCTGCTTACGGTAACATCCGCAAGATCGATACGTTTAATGCCGTACTGTGAAATATTCCTGGAGAAGCAAAAACATCTCCATGGCAACCAGCAGGTACAGACTCGCCACTAAATTAACAGTTTTAGAAAACACATTAAAACAAATAATCTAAACATTTTCACTTTGTTGAGAGAACATAAGTAACCGTACCTGTGTGTAAGTGAAAACATGTAACTGTTACTTAAAAATTATACGATAAATAGGAGCTTATCCACGTGCAGAGGACCAGTTACTGCAGAATACTGTACTGTGAGCCGTACGTCACAAATCATATCACCACATAACCCCTAAGAATGTTCATATCTGGTAAATTAAACTCAGCAAAATCTGTCAAAACAACAACGTCCAACCCCCCGGGGCCCCACATCTCAGTGAAGTAATCGATAGTGATATTTCTGTAATGGTGACACATATGAGCGTCAGACACACACACAGTCCAGATGAATGGAGCCAGAGGAGCCAGAGGAGCCAGAGGTTGACACTCATCATGACAATAACACTCCATCAAAGGAACTGTGGTGTGACTAAGAATATAGACGTATTCTGGGAAATAAATTAGATATCATTATTTTGGATTAATACCTAAAACATTTAAACATAGACTTGAAATTGCTATTACTCAGTAGCAGAATCATCCACCACCTCAACCTCTCATCTTCACTACGGGATAACTGGGGACATTTTCTATTCCAAATCTGTTCTGGTCTCCCTTTATCACATTGGTACTACTGAAAACATGACTGAATACAGTATATAATCTTATATATAGCTGCATTAATTTGTTTAAGACGCACATCACCCAATCATTTCAATATTAAGGAAAAGGCTCGACAGTTTATACCAGTTTTGATCTCACATCTCATTCATATTATCAGTATGAATTAATGTAATTTTTAACGCAAAATAAAATTCCGCTGGAGTATTAGCCTATTGCTGGGTTTCACATAACATCAAGACAATATTATTAATACAGATGGAGCAGCTAAAATTTATACTGTTAAACTTCAGATTTTTGTTGTAATACAGTGAGTTCTAAAGTCTAGTCACCTTTTGGATATTTAAACAGAAAGTACAGTGTAACCAATGAGGAAAACTGGCTCTTGCCCCCTAAAATCTGAAAACCACCAATTGTGCGTGTTTCGGGTTGATCGGAAAAACCGGAGGACAGGAAAACCTTCCACCATTGCAGTATTTGATCCTCCCCTGTCCTTATTTATACCTCAAGTACTCCCTGATGCTGATTCGAGTTCTTTTCATTACTGTGCCCTTTACTTCTTTCTTAAATCACCTCAACATTTTGGCTTCCCTCTCCTCTCCTCTCCTCTCCTCACTCACTCCGCTGTTAACGCCATCTCAGCACTTCTGCCTCTCAGCTCTGCACACACATTTACACTTTTATAAGCTCGTACACTGCCAAACCAATCTCAGGGTACAGTTAAAGTATTAAGTAAGAACAGTTTTGTAACCAGTTTAAGACATCAATTCAAACCTCCAGCCAAAAGGAGATAGAAGTTCCTGTACTGCCGTCTATGGGCTAAGATAAGAGAATGAAGTCTGGGAGGGCATCTGGTGTAAGTATAATCAACTAAATCAACTTATTTTCAACAACTGACTTCACATCTATGCAACGAAAGAACTTGTAATAGATTATGAATAAATCTAAGACTGAACTAGGACAAAACCGAAACTAAGGCGGGTCTAAACCAGGTCTGCAACAGGAGGAAACCAGATGCACAACAGGACTAAACCAGGTCTTCACAAGGACTGAACCAAGACTAAACCAGGTCTTCACAAGGACTAAACCAGGACTAAACCTGATGTACAATAGGACTAATCCAGGACTAACCCGAATCTACAAATGACTAAACCAGGACTTAACCAGGACTAAAATCAGGACTAAACACAGGACTAATCCAGGACTAAACCAAATCTCCAAAAGGACTAAACCAAGACTAAACCAGGTCTACAACAGGACTAAACCAGGGGTACAACAGGACTGAACCAGGTCTTCACAAGGACTCAACCAAGACTAAACCAGGTCTTCACAAGGACTAAACCAGGACTGAACCTGATGTACAACAGGACTAAACCAGGACTAAACCAAATCTACAAATGACTAAACCAGGACTAAACCAAATCTACAAATGACTAAACCAGGACTAAACCAAATCTACAAATGACTAAACCAGGACTAAACCAAATCTACAAATGACTAAACCAGGACTAAACCAAATCTACAAATGACTAAACCAGGACTAAACCAAATCTACAAATGACTAAACCAGGACTAAACCAAATCTACAAATTACTAAACTAGGACTTAACCAGGACTAAACCAGGTCTACAACAGGACTAAACCGGATGTACAACAGGACTAAACTAGGACTAAACCAGGTCCACACCAGAATTAAACCGTGTCTAAACTGGACATAAAAAATAGGACCACACTGGGTCTAAAGTGGAACTAAACCAGTACTAAACCGTGACTAAAAGAACAGGACTCTACCTACAGCCAAAGATCCAAACCCAGGACACACCTTTCTAAACGCGGCAGCATACAGTACCTCCTCTATCCTCTTGTACCCTTAAGCTGGAGGCAGAGGAGGTGTGCCACATTGATCTTGTGTGGAACTAGACATTAAAAGCCAATGAGTGCACACCACACATTTTAATGGGAAAGAAACGGCCCAATGTGTGTAGGGCCACTGACCATGAAGCATTTGTCCTGTCCTAAGTAGCGCCTCGGCCCAAGACATCGATCATCATGGTTGTCTACAGCTTGCACTCGCTAATCAGACGCATTCATCTCCCCCGTACACACGCATACACACACATACACGCACATACACGCACATACACACACATACACACACATACACGCACATACACGCACGGCGAAAGCGAGATGTCTTTATTACTTTCCATTAGCGCTGGGGGCTAGCTGTAATGAGGCCAGGTTGGGGGAGTTAGTCTTTTTGGCACACGAATGGCGATGATATGCACAGAGATCTGTTAACATTGGAGCAGGATTCATTCCAAGCCAAAAGGTGAATGCGGTGTGAATGTGTGTGGGATTTTTAAAAAGCAACAGGGTCATAATTCAACCTGTGCTGTCGTTTTCTGCATTGGAGAGTCTGTACCATAGACTGTATAAAGATGTGGACTAAGCGATATAACGTCCCATAGCGTTCGACCGCAGCCAAATGAAGCTCATCCAGGCTGGCGGTTATGGGGGGGAATTTGGAGCCGAGTTCCATATTCGGAATTCCCACCGCGAGTATCACAGCAACCGAAGACTCAAACCGGAGCCAGGCTGTTGAACGTTAACGCCCATTCCTGCCCGCACTGCTGGTTTGGCAGGGAGCGGGAGGGAGCTCGGGGAAAGAAGGCGCCTGATTTTATGTTCATATCTTGATTTACGGACACAATAGCGAAATAAAAATATTAGGATCACGTAGAGCGGGTTCATACGAACATTTTTAGACCAAAATGACGAGCCTGGCAGCAGCAGTTACGGATATAGGGGCGATAGTTTTTCCAATAGAGTCGATGGAGCTGGAAGCGCGCCCATGATCACTTCCTATTTGCAATGCGGCGGGTAGCAGGTTAGCCATGTTCACTTATATATACAGTCTATGATTTTGATGCACCAACGCGGAGTCTAGAACACGGATATATGGATTAGCAAAGTCACAGGTTGTGTTTTTGCCTGTATAAACGGCGTAATGTTAAACAGCATAAAAACACATACATTTGGGATCACTCGAGTATTAATGACCAATGGAGAGGCAAAGCAGCCGTTTTAGCCTGAGCGCAATGAAGTTAGGGGCAGACAGGTGGCGACACACTTTTTACCAGAGAGAAATTCCCGTGCCGGGCTGTCCAGAACATGGGGATAGCCTGACCCTGCAAAGACCACAGGACAGCGTTAACACTACACAGCACAAATACAGTTTTATAAGACACTCAGGACGCTGTGTACATTTAGTCCCATCTCCACATTCTTCAATTTTAACAAGTTTGTTTTTCCCTGTAGTAAAAATAGCCTCTTTATTCATTTTTCGGGATGAAATTATGGGTTTTTGATGGATGTCGTCCCTGTGCAAACGCAGCGGCAGAACAAATAAGTGAACAGTGGAGGATGGAAGAGGGATTGGGGTACAGTGGCAGTGGCTGCAGCTGACGGCGCCTGTGTGAATGATTAAACACCGAATAAAAGGCAAAGTATTCAAATACAGCAGAATGAATGGGGTGGAGCGCTTGGCAAAAGGTGTAATTGGCATTTGCTAAATCCTGCCCTGAAACTATTGCAGATTGGTGGCCATTTTGGGTCAACTTATATCCACACAGGCTGATTTACGTCAAGAGCAGTGTTGTCAAAATGCTGTTTCAATACTAAGGATACTGTCATTTTCAACACAAAATAATAGTGCTTTCTTTATGTTACTAGTTCCGACAAAGCTAAAAATCATTCTAAAACTGTACAGAAAAGATCATTTTGTCCTGTTTGAGTGATTTTTACTTGTTGAAATTCCACTTATCCGAAGGTTGGTGGTTCAAATCCGGCTCTCGACATAAACTTCATTGGTAGAACAGTCAGATCCACCGACTCACAGGTTGGCGCCGTGATTCCAGCTTCCACAGATGAATACGGTCGTTGTGTCCTTGGGCAAGACACTTAACCCTGCGTACTCTGGTGCATGACAGTATGTGTGAATGGGTGAGTGGTGAATGTAAAGCGCTTTGAGGGTCTCGAAGGTGGAAAAGCGTTGAAAATAAAAATGTGACCAGTTACAATAGGTACAAATTTTGATATTGATATGTACTTTTGACAACCTTAGAGTCCCTATTACTTTTAATATTTGAGACCATCATTAATTGCTTACATTCAAGTCAAAAGTATTAATTTTTCTAATTCCCATTAAACATCGCTCTGTCTTATAATCCGTATATGTGAACAATAATGCAGACTCTAAATTAGCAATAAAAAGGACAAAGATCTAAAATATAATCAAAACTATATATCTGAGGTGTTTGGCCTATATGAGGCAATGATAGAAATTACCATTACTTTACTATGAAATAAAAAGAATGGGAGGCCACTGGAAGGACCTCTTACACTTCACATATTTAAAAAATACTGCCCAAATCTGGTTAATTCACCCATTTAATGAACCATCTCGACTCCAGCTTAAAAATGTGGTTATATTATGAAGACTCAGTGGAGCTCGTCATCGGCGCTGTTGGTAGTAAAAGTAAGTAAAAAAAATAAAAATACACTATAGGTCTTGGGGAGCCATGTATTTACGATTCAAGCTTGAGGCAAGAAAGAAACTATGTTAACTATGAGCTAGAAATAATGTTATAGCTGGAGAGGACTACGAGACAATCATTGGACTTAAGCAGCTGCAGTCAGTCGTAACGGCCAACTCTGTATTCCACGTTCATTTCTCTGGTTGGAAATGTGGGCAAATGAAAAAAAGTTTCTTGCTGGGGTTTGGACATTTTGCTGCAGCGATGGGACCAATATATGCTGTGTCTTAGTGTGTGTGGATGAGGGGGAGGCCCGGGGATCAGCGGTGATCGGGGAGCAATACCTCAGAGCAGTAACCCGCGGCAACCAACGGGAGGCATGGGACTCGTCCAGAGCTGTACACACACACACACACACACACACACACACACACACACACACACACACACACATCTAGAGGGCTACACATACTACTGCAGTGGGCTGAGAGGCAGGTGATGGATGAAGAGGTGAGGGGGAGAGAACGAAAGAGAGAAAAATAGAGGAATGGAGAAGGGTTGGCCAAACTGAATAATAATAATGTACAAACTTGGCAGCATTGCTTTCTAATGGAATTAATGTTGGAATTCCAGTAAGATGCAGATTTTAACTTTTTTTGCAACTTTTCTGGCAAGGATCCCTCACCTGCTCATGCCATTGCTTTGCCTAAAACCAATAACAAACCTATCAGTCTCCATGGGAACAAGCCAGTGATGCCATCAGGCCAAGTTACAGGTCCCATCTGCGGAGAGGCGACCACGGTTCATAGTAAGAACGCATGTTTCTCAAGGTGTGTTTGAGCAACAAAAACACAGTCATGAAAAAAGCCAAGTGATGCTGTGTAATACCAGAAAAGTTACACAGTGCGTGTCCCTGATTGGCTAATCCACCTGTCAATCACGGCCATCTGAAAACGGGGAGATTCATCGGTGACCAGCCTCACATCATAAACTATTGAAGATGTGTGCATTCTGGATCCCAGGCAAACATAGTGCACCTTTAATATAGTGTGTATTGTGTATATTGTGATTTATTTATTTATTTATTTATTGCGAGAGTATGTGAAATATTTTCCAGTGAAAATGTATGAAATTAATGTAGTTTTGTTGATTTTTTTTTTTCATTTTTTTTTTTTTTTGTCTAGTTGCTGCTTTTTGGTTTGTTGACCATTGATTTGAAATAACTTTATACAACTGCCCACGTGCATAAACATTAATAGTGCATATTGAAAGTTCAGTCTATAAACCAAAAAGAGGTAAACACCAGCTGCTGCTTTGAGTTATGAATAGACCATAACTGCACCGCTTCTCCATCTCAGCTAACAGACAGATCAATTAACAAATGTGTTTATATTATGCACACATTACCACACAGCACATGAATAAAACAACAGAAATAAATGGCTGTTTCTACAATGTGAAAATTATGCCGTTTTTCATTTCTTGTCACACCATTAAGTCTGCCCCTCGTCTCCCATTCTTTATTTTTTCATCAAATCGTCGGCCTGTGCAGCACAGCATAACTCCTAGATACAAGTCCCGGAGGATGAGGGAAATTAGATGACTTTGGCAGTCATGGTTAGTCCCCACGTAACACTAACGCAACTGAAAGTCTAGCATGTTTGGCCCCTGCACAAACGGAGGTTAATGTAGGACCGTGTAAATAAGTGTCACCATGGAAACTGCATCTGGGCTAATGCAATCGCACAGTATTTAGTTACAGTTAATAAGAAGTTAAACAACTGTGACCAAGGAAGTGGAGCAAAGATGGACCAAAATCCATCCAAAATTGATGAAATACAATAAAATATATGTACTGGTATTATTTACTCCATATTATTCTAGAAAGATATGATCAAAAGTACTATTTGTTTTGTCAAAAGTCTATAGCTAATGCGAGATCTTAAAGGGGCACTATGTCACTTTTCTCGCGGGGGAGCTGTCACCTGCTTGGATATGTTGTTCCCTTTATTGAAATGTTCCAGATTATGGCATTAAACTTATCTACCTTGGATCAATTTTGTGTTTTTATTGCTTAAAAATACCTTGGAAAAAAATGAATTCCATCAGTGGGCGTGGTCGCCTCTCCGCCGATCTGACCTGTAATTTGGCCTGGCAGCACCACCTGCTTCTCTCAGTGGAAATAGATGAAATTAATGCCATACTTTGGAACATTCCTGGCAAAGCAATAGCATCTGCATGTAGAGTGGCACATCAAAGTAATGGTACTCAAGTATAAGTATGTATAAGTACCATTAAGATGAGTATTCAAATCTGAAAAAACAAAAAAAAACAAAAAACACAACCAAATCTAATCTTGTACATGGAGTTGTACTTATAGCATAGTTCCTGGTCTAATGTCGCTCTCAAATGCAATGCCAACGCGAGGCCAGAGTCCAGATGAAAGAATTAAATGTCCACTCTGGCTCAGGTCCTGGTCCGACCACCGGCACCAAGGCACCATGGGAAAAATTAATTTGCTTTAATGGCACCACCTTGGCTCCACCTGGACAACAAAATCAATATAAAGTGGCTCTAAATCTGACAATAACTGGACCTCTGCCACTCCCACTTCACCAGTCAGAGGAGGAGTCCCAAAGATCACCACACCAATCTCCCTGAGTGGACATGAATCAAATATTGATCAAAGCGGCCTCTCGCCTCCTGGGTTACTTGATGTATTAAAGTAAAAGTTTCCCTCTCTCTCTTTCTTAAATTCGATGAGAGAAAGAGAAAAGCCAAATGTTGCGATTTAGCTGTGTCCGTGTGGGGTGTGCGTTCCTGGTTTTGGCCGGCAGCGCTGTGTGAATGACGTCAGAACGCCTCCGCAGTGGCTCCGCGTGGGACCGAGGCACAAGCGCCAACATATCATCAAAAGTACTGCAAGAAGTGCTCGCTAAGTGCAGTAGAGAAAGGTTGCTCAAGTGTCAGTATTTAAAAGCTGCGCCAAGTACTCTTCTGGTGGGCGGTCAGTCACCTGCTGGTCTCCACGGAGATGTTACTGCTTTGCCCGGAATGTTCTACAGTATGGCGTTAAACGTATTACCTCACATTTATCAGTCATAGCTTTTTTGGTTTGCTAAAGAAATACACTGGAAAAGGTTGCATCACGTACTTTTCTCCATGGAGATAATACCATATGGTGGAACATTCCAGACAAAGCAATAACATCTCTAGAAAACAAACATCAACCAAAGATGAAGACACTATAGGTAACATACAATCTGAGAAGATAAATGAGGCCAAATAGAGATAACATTAAGCAGCCGTTTCTAAAATATTCATAACTTCTCTCCTAAAAATGCCACTTTGGTAAATGGTGCATGGTCTCATTTTTATATAGCGCTTTTCCACTTTCAAGGCACTCAAAGCGCTTTACGTCAAGGAACCGCACCGCAAACCTGTGGGTCAGTGGATCTGACCGCTCTACTGGTGATGTTTATGTGGGGGTGGGATTCAAACCGCCAACCTTCAGATGAGTGGACAAACACTCTAAAAAAACGGAGCTACTCTTGCGACTTGGCCACACAAAATGGTAGAACTCAAGCCAGGTTAGATGAACGCTTCACTCACTAATGCATCAACTTACATAAAATGGTTGCTCAGTTTGAAAGAAAATTGAAAGTGTCTGTATGTTCACACTATTATTAAAAGTGGTTAATACGAATTTAGAGGTTGCAGGAAAATCCAAGTATATCGTTCAAGTTTAGTCCGATTTGGTCTTGCTGTTGTCCCGTTTTAGTAGAAGTGTTATCCTGACAAATTCTAACCCCAAATTATAATCTCGGCTTTGTTCTGATCTGATCCTGTGCTACTCTTAAACGGTTCAGTGTTCGCGGTGAGTTTTACACTTCGGCCTGCCCTCACTGATCGAATGCACCGGCAGCTGATTTGATAAATGCAGGGTGGGCCTGAGGTATCAAGCATAATCCAATCACACGGACTTCCGGCACATTTCACCGACGCGGCTATAATTTCAAACTTTTAAAAGGAACGTCAGACCGGACGTAAGTGGAAGGGTCTCGCTTTAGCCTTAACTGCCGTGATTATGAAGTGGGTGCATTACATCAAATAAGTCAAGTACATACGTATTACTCTGCCTCCTCCAATTTCTATTCAACGCTCATCAAAATCAGACTAAAAGGGGCGGCCTGATTGCTTGGAGATTTCAGTAATTACTTTCTTGGAACCTTTTACACATACATTATGCAGTTATTCAAGTCACTGTTAAAGAGCCGATGTTATGCAATGCAGTCTTTTACTTCCTTTACAATGTATGTTCTGTGTATAGCTCATTTGTTGTTAGCATACAGATTTTTTTCTTAGCTGACCCTGAAAGTTATATGTATGCCAACATTAGAGGTGTCGAGGTATGTTCTAAAAAAGTATCGATTCTCAAGCAACAATATTGATACTTGAAATCTCTCTCAAATAAAAAAAAAATAATTAAAAAAAAAGCTGTTTTTTAAAATGACATTTAATCCATTTTTGAAATATATTGTAAAGATTTTGGTTAATTGGCACAAATATTTAATTTTTTTGTCAGTTCAATGGGACGCAGCAAAAAATGATATTGTGCCGAGGTGTTTAAGCTTTAATAGTCTTTGGTATCGGTATCGTTAATACTTGTCATAGTGCTGCTTTGTATCGTATCGAAAAAAAAGTCACTGGTATCGCCCTTCAGAAATATTCCATTTTAGCTGTCCAAATAAGTTTGCAAAGCCTAAAAACCATAGACTGTAAATATAAATGGACATAGCTAACCTGCGAGCCGCCACATTCCAAGTAGGAAGTGAGGAAAACTGTCGCCCTTCTCTCCGTCATTTTGGTCTTAAAACGTTCGTATTAACCCGCTCTACATGATCGTGTTTTGGTTTTTTTTCGCCATTGTGCCTGTAAATCAAGATATGAACTTTAATAACAGACAAATCAGGCATCTTTTTTCTCCGAGGTCGCTCCCGTTAGTGTTAGCGACAGGTGTGATTGACAGCGTCGCCAAGTGCCCGTTCCATACTAAACCAGCGGTGCGGGCGGGAAGGGGCGTTACCTTCTACGGCCTCGCTCCGGATTGGCTCTTTGGCCGCTATAATACTCGCGATCGGAATTCCTAATACGCATCTTGGCTCCAAATTGGCCCCTATAACCGCCAGCCTCGACGAGCTTCATTCGACTGGAGCCGAACGCCGCGGGTGACGTCACACTCACTTAGTCCACTTCTTTACGCAGTCCACGCTACAGACGCAAAAGCAGTGGTAGTGTGCGAACGTGAGTGTATTTCTGAAACATCAATACATGGAATATGATGAATGAAATAGAAAAATGACAGTAGATGGATCAGGCAGAGGCCACACCTGTCGACTCACAAGCAGGTTAGCAGATCAATCCTTGAGACTACAACCACTCCATACTGCATCAAGTCCTTAGATCACCTTGCCTGTATTGAATTGTGTATCCGTTTGGTGGCGGTCGGAGGAATAATTCATGTTTTCGAACCCGTTACAAAATCAAACGCCTGGTGAAATGCTTTGACTGTTTTTTCCAAGTTAATTCAAAATGCAAATTCTTCTTCTGTTCAGCTCAATTTGACTAAACAACAGAGACGGCGCGCCACATGGAATTGGAAAAGCCAACACGCCGGTGCAACACGACTGGGAGGGCGTAAGGTCGTTTGTATCATGATGAAATCTCTTTGTCTCGTTTATTCATTTTGTCTTATATACACAATACATCCCTCTGACTCCTCTCGTACATGTTGTTCATTGGGGCGTTTTAATTTTCACGGTACAAAAGTGAAAAACTCAAATTCAATACCACGTTAAGGGCTCAATACTCGGTACTTACGCGTTACTCAAGCAGTTACTTGAGTAAATTTTGAATGTAGTTTTCAGACTGGAGATACATCAGGCCGATATTTGCACTTTTTAGTGCCTTAAATCTCCAGCACAGGCCGATATTTTGTTTTGGCCGACTTGCTGCCTAAAGAGTACACACATTGGGTGCCTAAAGAGTACACACATTGGGTGCCTAAAGAGTACACACATAGCTTTATTTGAACACTTTGGGTGACAAAATCTGTAGACATACTCCAATCACAGGGACCTGCCTCCTTTATGGGGACGCCATTTTCTGATATACGATATGTTTCATCACAACAAACATGCCTGGAGTTGTGTTTTGTTTCATCCACACGTTTTACACACAAACCCTGCATATTTAGGCTGAGTGCTTCTGTTCCACCTTGTGATGTCATGAGTAACCTCCAAACACCTTCACTAGAATCATTTGGATAATTTCAGACCTGGAATTTCCAATCTCTACTGAACAAAAGGTAAAAAGGAGCTGTTAACTTGAAAACTTGCGCGTCATGACATCATAAGGTGGAACAGAGCATTTTCAGCTTCGGAGGTGTAATAAAGGTTACTCAAACATGTGTGAACGAAACAAAACACAACTCCAGGTCTGTTTTTGAGGCGGCAACAACATTGTAACATGGGTTAAAGCTCACAAGAGTCCGTTTTGTGTGATATAGAACCTTTAAAGTTCAGATAATGGTTAAAATAGGTTAAGGTTAAGGTTAGGCTATGGTCTCCAGTGCATGTGTGCAGCTCTGTGGATGTGAGTGGACGTGGCAGCTCTCGTGACATGAGCACAGTGAGTGATGGAGCTGCTGCATTAGAGTGGCAGGTTGTCACCATAGAAAAGTGCATGTACCTTAATATTAAAGATGCTTTTGACAATACATTTACTTGAACAACAGAATGAGTGGTCAATAGTTGTACTTGAGGGACATTGTACAGTCCCCGTCTCTATGAAGGGTTAAAGCTACACATCAGTGGTTATAATGCATTCTCCAAATTTTAAGATTTACCTTGTTTCAGTTATGTGTAATGTGCAGGGATGAGATTTTAGTTTGAGACAAAATAGCAAATTAATCTCTCAATTATTTATTTAGCTTCTTCCATTTATGACAAGCAACAGGCGTTTGACCAAGTAACTCTATATGCGCTGAAAAAAATAAAAATAAAAATGAAATATTATAATTCTTTCTGGGTTCCTTCTACCAAACAACAGGGGCTGTATCGCATCGAAATGTGTTTTTCCCTAGTATAGATATAATGCAAAAGGAGCTATTAAAGGGCCTATATTGACACTTGTGAGGTTTTAGCCATGTTAGAATGTTGTTACCTCCTCAAAAACAGGCATGTGTGATTGAAACAAAAAAACTCCACGTATGAGTAATCCTTTATTATTAGTCTGTCTACATCTCCGAAGCTCAAAATGCTCAGTTTCGCCTTGTGGTAGCTTAAATTAACAGCTACCTTTTACCTTTAGCCCAGTAGAAATTGGCAATTCCAGGGCTGAAATCATCCAAATGATTCTAGTGAAGGTGTATGGAGTTTAAAAACACAGTGGAGCACTTCCTGTATTACCACATGACATCACAAGGTGGAGCAGAGAGAAAGAACTCAGCCTAAATATGGAGGGTTTGTGTGTTAAACGTGTGTGAATGAACATAGAACATAGATCAGAAAATAGCGTAATATGGGCCCTTTAAGTTAAAATGTGACCACTGTGTGTTTTATGCATCTAATTATAAAGACATTTTCCCAATCAATAAATCAGTAACGTTGGAGCGGCATCGGCAGGTTATGCTCCCAGAAAAATGTGAATAATTAGGATACTTGGAATGTGTTCGGAAACTTCGCAAACTAGTTCAGTTTTCGCATTTTCACGATGGTACAAATTGGGTACAGCACCTTCAAAATAACATCCACGCTCATAACAAACACCACTGCAAATAAGATCTTAAGTATAATTCAAAAGACATATTGTTCATAATGTAACTTTAATGTAATAAAGCAGCACTGAACCAGATTTGTGTCATCGAACTGAATCCCCACGTTCCCAAGTGAATGACCAAAACTAGCGACGTGATTGGCCGAGTACCTCTGCCGTATCAGGGCTCCTCGTTCGTCCTGTCATCTGAATATTTCATCAGCTCGTCCTCGTGGTTCTGTCCATCGAGAAACCTCCAGCTCGCAGCCTAATAAGATTGTGTAACGCTTACCTTTTAACCCCGCCCCGTTTATCAATTCAATTTCAGATGGTTCGCCATGTATCAGCTGGAGTATCGTTACGCCATCAACCTTTTAAAATAAACAATAAGAGCAAATCCGATCGGGCACATGCCGGGGAAGCACAGAGATCGAATTACGTTTGTCACGAGGTAAAAATGACATTACGCTCGCTCCCATTTAAAGTGAACTTAAATGTCATTGTATTATAACAGTATTTGGTTTGTCCTTTACAAAGAGCCAGGTGGATTGCTCTGTGTCTCTGGAGTCTCTCACGGAAAAAAACCCCCTGACATTTCTCCCTCTTCATTCATTCAATTTATGCTCTCTAATGCTACACAGTTCAATGGTGCCTCCAAGTGGCCAGCTGCAGTTACGACATCCACAAGAGCAGACAAAAATTGGAAAATGCCTTACAGTGTAAATGGGATTGGGGCTAGTTTAGACTCACCTGTATCTCTATAGTATTTGTTGAATTACAATCATTTTGCTTAAGTTCATAATCAGCGTTTCAGTTTTACGCAGCTAAAATGTGACACCGTCTTCCTGAAGATGTGAGACAGGCCTCTACTTTGACAATGTTTAAATCTAGGTTCAAAACGGTTCCGTTTGGCTGTGCATATGACTGAAGCTGTGTACAAATTGTGCTATACAAAGTGCTTTACAGACTGTCAGTGAATGCATCATACTGACAGATGTGTTACGCGTAGGCCTGTCACAATAAATACTATATCGACTACTCGTTCAGTAAATGTAATATAATAATATTTGAGCTGTAAAAGGCTGAATAAGAGACAAGAAAGACATTTAAACCACAAAGTAATTCAAATAAAGTTGTACATGTTTTTGTAAGCCTTCAAATACTAAACATCTATACTTATCCTGCAAAAATAGCATATAGACATTAAGTTCCAGAGGTTGGATTTTCAGAATTCTGACTTGTAAATCCAAACTTGGACGCCCTTCCACCTCAGAAACTTTACTTGGATATTCAGACTCTGGGTCCTGATACGTTACCCGAGTTTCCAACATGGCTGCACCTGTGTTTGGATAAAGTTTAGTTTCAGGCTAGTGAAATATTGATGGTCCTCGCTCCGGCTCTGTGGCGTTGTTTAGCCTCTGCAGTTATAAACGAGCCGTTATGCTGCGCGGGGATACGGTTAACGAAACAAACAAGCAAAACTTCACTCTCAAACGTCGATTTAAAACTCGCTAAAAAACAATGCTGTCCGCTTTAATACATTTACTTTACCAATTATGAATGCTTTATTTATACAAGTCCGCCTCTTAATACTTAATGTCTCATTTTCAAGAGGGACCTGTTGACCGTAAAAACAATTTTAATACTTCAAGATGCTCAACTTAACCCTTTAAGGACTGAGCACATTATAGACCATTATATCTCGCCTAGACTTTTTTTCTTTTTTTAGCCATAAAAGTCATGTCAAAGGAGGTATCAGCCTGTTCTTTTGCCTTTTTTCACACAACTACCTCTATTTTACATATCCATCCTTATTTTTCCTTTGATGTGTAATAAGTGTAATACCAGAATAAGTGTGTAAGACCAGTTTAAGTAGAAGAAAAATTATAAAAATTAATGTACCTTTGAAAACATGTCCAAAATGTCGATAAACTGATACTTCCACTGCTAATGCGAGCGTCCCCAGAGCGACGCCTCGGCACCGACTGGGAGCATCCCGGCGACGCCTGCGCTCTGATTGGTCGTCTTCGAGGGACAACGTAAGCGCGTTACCGTAATGACAGTAACATATTTAAAGAGCCCTGTGCCTCTGCTTTGAGATGCCGTTTGAATTTACAACGACGGCACATCGGTTGCTGAGTTACGGTAATGGAAAGTCCGCAACTGCGAATCTGTCGGCGGCGATAACGTCCGACGCTACCTTTACGTACCTTTACATTAGGGAGGCAAGATTAATCGCAGTAGAATCGAAATTGTAAATGCTAACTCTAATGTATATAGCAATACTAAGAACACCCAGACTGTCAGTGAATGCATCATACTGACAGATGTGTTACGCGTAGCCCCGTCACAACAAATACTATATCGACAAATACTACGATAAAATTTGAGCTGTAAAAGGTTGAATAAGAGACTTGAATGGCTAATTATTGGTTCATTCAGCTTCAGTTTATTTGTTGCAGCTCATGTCTTTTTAATGACACTGTGTATTTAAAAAATGGTTTGGAACTGGTAAGAAAACTGGCAAACACCATCCAGCTGCCTCATCATGTTCTCAAATGCGATTCTTGTATTAGTTCGTCAGTTCATACGCCAGTTTTTTTTTTTGTCAGTCCTTCTG
Source organism: Periophthalmodon schlosseri (assembly GCA_000787095.1). Classification (NCBI taxonomy): domain Eukaryota; kingdom Metazoa; phylum Chordata; class Actinopteri; order Gobiiformes; family Gobiidae; genus Periophthalmodon; species Periophthalmodon schlosseri. The sequence continues at coordinate 115,200 of KN484106.1, forward strand.
GATGTGTTCAAAAATCGCAATGCTTGTCAGAAAATTTGCAATTCGATATTTTTCTTAGACGGTTCAGTCCTACTCAACACGACAAATGCTAACCGCTACTATAACTTTTAATCCACTGCGTGTTCTTGCCATTGACATAAAAATCCATATTAAACAGAGCGCTTCTCGTTGTCGTAATTATTAAAGTAAATGTAAGGTGTGTGCCCGACTGAGACGTTTTGTTCCCCATTTCAAAGTGCTTTTCAAGTAAAGTCAGAGTAATGTATGCTAAATCATGCGCGCTTAGATTAGCATACATTCTGACAGTGGCATTTGACTCCCTTTCTGCTTATGTCAAACAGATGGAGACATAAGAACTGCATCAGCTAAAATAGACGTGAGACAAAGTGCCACATGGAAACCTTTGTGCCAAAAGAAGCACTGATACAATAGGCTCTGTGCACAGTAGCACGCTAGCTAGCTCACGGCGTCTCAAAGCTAACGGTCGGTTTTATTAAATGGAAAATATACAATAAAACAACCTATTCAAATTCAAATTCAAATTGGCGACAGTAGCTCAGTTGGTAAAGTGACCACTGATCTAAAGGTTGGCGGTTCACATCCCGCTCTCGACGTAAACATCATTGGTAGAACGGTCAGATCCGCTGACCCACAGGTTGTCGTGCGATTCCAGTCATCGTGTCCTTGGGCGAGACACTTAACCCACCTCGCCCCCAGTGTCTGCGTACACTGGTGTATGAATGTGTGCGTGAACGGGTGAGTGGTTCCTTGATGTAAAGCGCTTTGAGAGACTTGAAGGTGGAGAAGCGCTATGTAAAAACGTGACCATTTACCGACGCCAAAATAAACACTACCCAATTATTTGTATATGTAGAGTACTTCAGTTTGTGGTGTTGTTTTAATACTTATTATGCCTAAAAATTAGCATTAGCATTAGCACTGAGACACAAACATGTCTCTTTCTAAACACAGAAGTGTCCTCTGGTGAAGTATTCATTTTATTTGTGTATTTTTTAACATAAAATTGAACATGTTGTCAGTGACATCCACCTCTAGCTCCCTATTTTTTTTATTTTTATTTTAACGTGACTTGGCAAAAATTTCATAAAGATAAAATTGGACAGGAAGTAGTGAGGCTAACAGTGAGGTTGTCGGGCGCCATCATGCACAGAGCCTATACCTGCTCCTTCAGTTATAATGAGGACTTTTTCAAAAGGGTTTTGAGCTAATGTGGACGTAGTGTGACAGTAAATGCCTTCACAGCAGTAGACAGGTCAGAGGTGGTTCAGCGCAGGACAAAATGATCGATGGAGAATATAAAAGAGTAACCAGGCTTAAAAGTCACGGAGAGATAGGGGCCATTTCTGTTACATTACGGAATAACTTTGTGCTTTGAGGGGATGTTTCTGAGACCTACACTCCAGTAGTTTTACATGATGCCGTAGAGCTGAAAAATTTGGAGAAAAAATATCTAATTGCAGTTTTTCTGACAAGCATTAGAATTAGACTAGTGATTTATGTTTAAATAATGGGATTCTGTTCAAAGTTCACATTTTAAACGTGTCCAGAAGAAGACTGAAATATGAATTGAAAAACTAACACTAAGACTCGCATTTCAGAGCATGTTGGTACAGATCTTATCTACAAGGTTAGCAGTTTTTATTTTTATTAATAAGACAGGAGATTTTGCTGATGTGGAGTAAATTATGGTACATTGATTCAAACTGCGATTTCAGGGAAGTCTTGACCTCAGAGGGGAGACTATTGTTCATGTTTTAGTGGTAGAGGAAATCTACAGACACGGGGAAAACAAACAAACAAACTACAAAGAAAGACTCCATGCCGTCCAGGAGTTGAACCTAGGACCTTCTTGCAGTGAGAAGAAAGCACCACTGTGCCATCGAAGAGCTAATGTTATTGTGAAGGTTGCACTGATCAGCTGGTGTTTCTGGAGAACAGGTCTAGCAGAAAATGGACAGCTCACATACGATGTAGGTGCATATGTGTAAACAGGTGGACAACCCTTGTCGGTTACACTGAATTTAACTGACTTTATAATAACTGACTTTAATTTTCTGAACCCAACACCTCAACTTTACAACTTTTCCTCGACTTCTGTGCAAATAAATCTTACTAACCGGAACAACACAAACTTATTCTTCCCACACACCATTCTGTGCCAAAATCCCACTATAATCAATGAGGACTTTTTCCCCACAAATACACGGTTCAATAACAAAATCATTTCTTTAAAAGGGAATCTTTAAGTATAAGAGCATTCACACTCATGACTTGGTCCTGGTTTGAGCCCAGTTTACTCCTGGTGTAGACTTGCTTTGGTCCTGTTATAGTCTTGTTTTTGTCCTGGTTTAGTCCAGGTTGAGTTCCAGATTTTGTCCGAGTTTTAATGTGGTCTATATGCAAGTGTGAACAGGCCTGTTACAATAGCAAATAGCAAAAGTGCGTTATATTGCTGAAGTAAATATAGACGATAAATGATAATATTGAAACCAAACCATAAAACAGAAGAATCCTAAAAAAGCACTGCAACACTTAGTTTGTGTCTATAATGAGTCATAAAAGTTCACACATCAACCCTCTACAGCTCAAATGTCATGTCACTGTACAAAAAAACTACCAAAATGTTCCCACTGCTACAAAGAAAAAGTACCCACGATAAATACTGACTGTGAACACACCTTAGTCTAAGAAACTATGGGATTTAAGAAGTAAAGACACTGTTTGAGATGAGGGAGAAGTATCAAAACTTTCCTCTTTTTACAAATGCAGCAACAGCACAGCCAAACAAACTAATGTGTCTGTGTCAACCCAAGATTTACATTTACAGTCTGTGCTGGTGGGCTCCCGTTTTATTCATTCACAACAGAGCCGCATTTAGATTTTCATATTGTCGTTTTGGGCACATATGGCGTGAGCGGGCGGGAGAGGAGAAGGGAGAAGTGGAGATGAGTCACCGCTAAAAACCTGTACCCCCGCACGGAGCTGCCGCAGCGAGTGTGGGGGTAAACCAGTTACAGTGATGAGGTTAGAGGGCTGTAATGCGCTCGCCTGACCAGCAGAGGGGGTTCTATATACGTTACAAAACTGACACAACAACACTTCAAATGGGAGGTTTGCTATATTTAAATGCTTCATTGTAATGGAGAAAATTGCAAATAAAGGCTCTGAAAATAGTGGCAAATTTGAAAGTTAATTTTAAAAACTCTAGTTGGGTTCAGTGGCATGATAACACTGGTACTACATAGATTTTTTTTTTGTTTTTCTACAGCTGTTGGGATATTTATGTTGATCCAGTACAGTACGTAGGTATCCGTGATGTTCCCAATATATAAATGTTGCTCTGCATTTGACCCGTCCTTCACTGCCACTGGGTGCAACCTGTCAGGAGCAGTGGGAGACGGCGGAGCAGCACCCAGCGACTCCAGCTTCTGAGCTATGAACTTTAGGAAGACCTAGGTGTTGGAATATCGTTATACTGTAAGTTAATGGGTAAGAAGCTAAAGATTGTCCACCAAGACACAGGCAGAACAGGGCAGACGAAAACACTTTGGTATCATATTACTTGCAAACAAGTAATCACCATTGTATCTACAGATTGTGCAGAAGAAGCTATGTTATGCTGTGATGTTCTCTTCTAGAACTTATGACACAAAATTTATATATTGTCCCACGCATAGGTAGAACATGCAAACGCCACATAAAGAGACCTGGATAGTTTTGGGAAATGAAAACCAAAAAACAGGAAAGCTAACCACTCTGCCACCATTGTTTTTCACAGTGTTTGTGTGTATAGGCCTGGCATGATAATTACTATATCGACTTATCGTTCAATATATGAAACATGGAACAATATATTTGGGGTCAGTATTTATCTTGTGTACATTTTCTTTGCACTACTGAGAAAATGTTGGTTATTTTTTGGCAGTATGATAAGATTTGAGCCGTAGAAGTTTGAATTAATAACTTCTAAGACTCATTATAGATATAAACTAAATAAAAAAGTGTTTCATTCTGCTGTTTATTTATGTTTGTTTTTAAGAATATTGTAGATTTAGAATCGTTTTTGTGGTTTAAATCTGCTCTTGGGTTTAGTATCAATATTATCGTCTATATTTTGTTCATAAAATAACTTCAAAATGTGTTACTATGACAGGCCTATGTGCGTAGTGTTTGTAGAGACTTACTGCGACACTTGGCACATCGTCCCTTGTACTCGAGTAGGCTGCGGTCGCTCACGGACCTCCTCTGTCCACTCTCCCTGATGCGAGCTGCCTCCTCTTTGGCGTACACCCCCAGCTCCTGGGTGTAGCGCCCATACATCTGAAACACACGCAGTCATTGATTAGAGAGTGTAATCAATGAGGGACAGCACGTAAGCTCACTGACAACAAGATGTTCGCACTGTGGCTGTGCATTCAGAGTGGTTCAATTAGGTAAAAAATAGCAATATATGTGCGTGTGTGTGCGTGTGTGTGTGTGTGTGTGTGTGTGTGTGTGTGCGTGTGTGTGTGTGT
>KN484108.1:6986-20090 GCA_000787095.1 Periophthalmodon schlosseri
TTAGAAGTCAGCATTGTCACTTTTGTGCTTCACCTTTCGCTTTCATCCAAATTTTATATTGAAAATAAATTCATCCAAGGCTATGATCGCTTGGAGGTGGCATGTCACCTGCATGATTCCATGGAAATAGAAAGTTAAAACCATACTTTGGAATATTCTCCACGGAGATAGATAAATTTTATGCCATGCTGTGGAAAATTATAGGCAAAGATCAACATTTCCATGAAAACAAGCAGGCAGAGACCCTCCTCTTCAAGACCAGGTCAGGCTTTTGGAGATGAGTAAGGACGCAAGTTTTTCAGGGCAATAAACACAACCAAAATGAAAAAGAAATGCAATTATTTTAGTCAATTTTTACCTAAAAAGTTACATACTGTGGCTTTAATGGAAAGATAACCTGGGATAACTGGTGTCAGGGCTAGACAATAGAGGCTGCTGAGTGGAGAGGCTGAGGTGGCTGCTGGTTCTTCTGCTTTGGTGGAGATGCAACAGGGATTCACATAGAGCTGAAATAGCCGAATATGTTATGTGGGCTGTGAGCTGTCTGTCTGGGTCTGTCTCTGAGGATTCACTGTTAATCCATCAATCAATACGTGGAGCCAGCCTTTATGATCTGTGCTCCCAACGGCTGCTCCTGTCTCTGCCAATCACGTCAAACCCTGCGTAGTCTGACAGGAAACACTCATGGCTTAAAGGTTGTGGTTTATTTTATTGTATTTTCATTTCGCATTTGTCTTTTGGACATTTAGGAGCCAGTCCCTCCCACCTTCTGTTTGATTGTAGTAGCATAAGGGGAAAGTTTTGCAGCTAAAACATGATATAAAGTAGGTCGATTTGTGTAAAATAGTCAATGTTCTTGTGTACCAACAAGTCAACACTGCAAAGATTCTATGGGAGGCTTTAAAACGGCTTTGTAATTCATACGGAACTTATTTGCTGTCAAGACCGGCAGCCCCGCGCAATTACGACAGTGGAAACGTTTTCAGGCCGTACCGATCTGCTCCAAAGCGAACCGTTGGAAACAAGCCCATTCAATCTCAGCTGAGATCTATTGTTTCATTTATAAAGCGGGACAGTCCAGGACTTTGTAAACGTTGAAAGCTAACCGCTATGCCAGCGTGCTAACGATTAAATACATTCATCGACTTTCACATTTATATCCCTGTAATTCATTCGTCCCTCCACAGATATTAAAAGAAATTGCCTCTCTCTGTCTCCTCTCACCCTGCCTGTACCGTGCGGTTGGCTGAGCTTCTGCAGATTCATAATTAATTGAGCTTGTGTCCTTTTCTTCAGTGGCCTGTATGTCCTGTAACAGTCCACCCACGCTCCCCTCTCCATCTGCTCTTTAGCTCCGTCCAATGCATCTGCAGAGTGAGACACGGAGGAGAGGAAATACAGTGTTAGCTAAGGACGTCACTTTAAGGACCTCGCTGATAGTTTGTTTACATTTGGTATTTTTGGTTTGGAGTGAATCATAGGTGGTGTTCGCAGCGTTTTAAAATTTGATTTCGCGATTTCAGATGCAGGGCAGTGGCACACGCAACACGATGGGAGGTTCACTGTTTTTGAGCGAGATCACTATTCAGAAAATCCACATATGTTGCTTGCACAAACTTGCAGTATTGTTATGTCTTTAAGACCTTTCAACGATAATCATTAATCATGCCATTCATTCTTATTCAGGTCACTTTAGTTCACTTGGAGTCATATGAGTCTGGTACATTGCAGCTTCAGGCACATTTCGATGGCGCTGAACCTGATTTTTACTGTCTTAAAACATGAAAAACAGAACTACTTCATTTTGAAAGGTCTGCAGTAGTTATTCCTCATTTACCTTATCCATTCATTCTTATCCATTCTATTCACCGCACTTTTCACAACTCTCAGAGACCAGTGCAGAGTTTTGCCATCACTGTAATGCAACAGCAACCAGCATGCTAACCACACACCTCATTCTCTGACAATAAAGCACTTTATAATTAGATGCAGACAGTACATAGCAGACTTATTTTGACCTCAAGAGCTGCTTAGACTAGAATATGTCTGTACTGGAGTCAAGTACGTGCTGAAAAAATCTGACTTTGGGGATGGCTCTGTGTTCAGGGGCAACTAACGTCCCCCGATCATATCATTTCTTAATAAATAAAATATAAATTGTACCTGATTTTACAGCCAATCTCACCAATTCGCAAAAGACACTTACTGATTACAAGTTTGTGGAGCTGTGAGACGTGGTTAAAGCTGAAGTAAACAGGAAACTACTCTGGGTTTACTTCCGTTTTTTCTGCATTTATTTTCGTATCTGACTTTTAGGCCTGTGTAATGTCGTGAGTTTGACCGGCCTCAGACGCGTCGATTACCAGGATACAGCTGCTGCTAATGTGCGCCGGCTTTGTTTTGCTAAGCACGTCGACTCAACTTTTAAGTCGCCATCGCTGGAAATACGTCAGTCTATCACAAGCTGAGGTGACTATTTATACCCACAAGCAGAACTGATTCACAGTTGGAGTTGACTTCGATACATAAACAAAGACGGGTAGCGCTCGGTTACAGTTTTTCAGTTATATTTACTTACTTTTTAAAGAAATGTCCTTTTTGGAGTACTTTTCTAGCAGCATACTTTTAGTCCTGCTTGAGTATTATTCTTTTTATACGTAACAGTACTCTTACTTAAGTAAAAAAATGTGGTTACTCTTCCAACTTTAAGTCTACAAGCTTTATGTTCACTTCAAATTCTAAATCAGATGTTACGTCCTGACAGTTACTCTTTAAGTTACTCTTTCTCGAATAGTACTTTTCTGAAATACTTTTTTTACTTTTACTTGAGTCATTTCTTGGACCACTACTTTGACGTTATTTCAAAATAATATTACTCAAGTAGAAGTACACTCTTACTTGAGTAGAATTCTTGGCTTTTCTACCCATCGCTACATAAGTTGAAACACAAAGATAAAAGTCATACCTCATATTAAAGTTCCCCACACTGCTGCTCAAGAGATTACACATAAGATTTGTGTCATAATCACACTTTTTGGGTCAAATATTCTAAAGTATTTTCATAATTTGGGGAAGAGCAGGTACAGGCATTGGTTTAGTCGTCTCGTCTGAGCAGTGCCTTCTTGTGCCTGTCTCCACGCTTCTATAAATAGCCCTGTTTGTCATGCAGCTCTCACACTTTGGGTTTCATCTGCCACAATTTCACACCGATTCTTTCTGCTCCTCTGCTCCATCCCACTCTACTTTCATCTAACATCAAACCCAAAAGTACTACACTATACTGGTCGTGCCCTCGTGTAGGCGCTGGTGGTGATACTGTTGTTAGCATGTCTCACTGTAAAGATGCACTATGTAACTTTGCTTTTGGAGGGTTTGCCACCTGCTCGTTTCCATGGAGATGTTTTATCCTTTGTCCTTGTCTTTCCACAGTATGGCATTAAAAGTGCGCTATATAACTTTTCTGGTAGAAGGAGTTTGGTAATAAATATTTTGTATTAGTAAGACATTTATTTTTATTTTATTTATTTTATTTATTTATTTCGAGCATATGTATCAAGGACACTTAATGCACATTTCACAATTTTTTTTTTCCTTATTTTTTTTTCCTTTCCTTAAGACATATTTTTTAACATGTCATTTGCGTTTCTGTGATTTTTTTTTTTTTTCTCAAAAGTACTATCTATCTATAAAAGTACTTTCTGGGATTTCTACACTGTTTTTTTTTTTTTGCTTGTTTGTTTTTTTGTGTAGAAACCACCCCGCACTTGTTTTTGGTAAAAATCATTAAACTTTCATTCGTCTAATCCAATACAGGGAGCACCCATCCATCTGGGATATCATCCTCTCTCCCTCCGTCCCTCCCTCCCTCCTTCTCTCTCTCTCTGTCTCCCATCACCTTTTATCAGACCAGCACTTAGGGGAATCACTTACTATAAGCATCGACGCCCACCGCTATACCACCCATCCAAAATCCGCCTCTATTTCCCATCAAAGCCCTGCCCCAAAAAAAAAAAAAAATTAAAAAACAGTCAAGTGATCAGAAATGTCTACAACTAAAACTACCCAACAACGACTGCGCATTTAGGGACCAAAAAATGTATTGCCAAAGACTGCGTTACATAAACAGTGGACAAAAGAATTTTAATTTAAAGAGCAAGACAAGGATGCTAGCTAGCTCACTGTGTGTCAACGCTAGCAGTCAGTTTTTTAAAAATCAAAAACGTAAAACAAACAACCTATTAAAATTCAAATCAATTAAAATAAAAACTACTCAGTCATGTTCATGTAGAATACTTCAGTTTGTGGTGTTGTTTTAATAAGCCCATTTATTATGCCTCAAAATTAGCATTAGCATTAGCACTGAGACACAAACATCCGTCTTTCTAAAGTGTCCTCCGGTGAAATATTCATTTTATTTGTGTAGTTTTTAACATGTTTTCAGTGACATCCACCCGCGGCTCCCTGTCCGCTGTCTTATCTTTAAATATTTATTCATTTTGGTGTGACTTGGCAAAAACCTCATAGAGATAAAATTGGACAGGAAGTAGTGACACTAACAGTGAGGTTGCTGGGCGCCGTTGTGCACAGAGCTTATTTTAAAGGGAAGAATATTAGAACGTGTCCGTAGCGATGCATTAGCCAAAACAAGAAAAGTAACAACCCCAACAGTTCAGGTACTATCATTTTTTAGACTAAAACTATACTCAGTACTCACTAATTTATAACTGATACAGGAATATGGATCTCTCTGTCTTGTATCAGTTTGTTAATGAGGGGGTATTATGCAAAATTGACTTTTTGGAGCTTTCTACCATGTTCCAGTGTTCCCTCCTCAAAAACATGTCAGAAGAGATATTATATCATCCATGCCATTCCTCCAAAGTGTATATTATAAACGGTGCACTTTGCGACAAAATGAGACCTTTGGGCGCTGTCTGTAGCTAATAATAAAGTCAATTATTTCTCGTCAACCCGGAAGTAAGCGCCGAAAGCAGTGCTCCGATTGGCCGCGCTTGGGCAGTCCACCCCAGTTCCACTTCTCCGTGTGAAAAAGGCTGTTCAGAAAAAAAATGCATGTGGATATTAACAATGGTATTTAGATGTTTGAACGGTTTAGGCAAGTTTAAATACCAACTTTAAAGGCCCTGTATTATGCAAGCCATGTTAGAATGTTGATACCTCCTCAAAAACATACCTGGAGTTGTGTTTTGTTTCATTCACACGTCTGAGTAAACCTGCATTATTAGTCTGTCTACATCTCCAAAGCTCAAAATGCTTTGTTTCACCTTGTGATGTCATGAAGTGATAGTTTTCTACTTAACAGCAACATTTTACCTTTTGTTCAGTAGAGACTGGCAGGGTTGATATTATCCAAATGATTCTAGTGAAGGTATGTGGAGTTTAAAAACACAGCGGAGCACTTCTTGTATTATCACATGACATAATGATTCTATGAAGGTATGTGGAGTTTAAAAACACAGCGGAGCACTTCTTGTATTATCACATGACATCACAAGGTGGAACAAAGTGTTTTCTGTTTGAGAGACGAACTCAGCCTAAATATGCAGTGTTTGTTCGCTAAACGTGGGTGAACGAAACGAAACTCCAGGTATGTTTTCGATGAGGAAACATTAGAACAGAACAGAACAGATCAGAAAATAGCGTAATATGAGCCGTTTAAGGCTATACACATTTCTGTGATACAAATTAGTTCATAGCATCATATTAAGCACTTTCGACGTCCTTGTACGCGCAACGTCTTTTCTCCGACTTTTCCAGAGAATCCAGAGCTGAGCAAAGGTGCGATGCCTTGGTTACAGTGGGTCCATTCTTCGTCCTTAAGGGAACTCTGTGCGGAGAGAGCGGAGCACAGAGAGAGCTGTGCTTATGTTAGTCCTGATGCCCTGAATAATACATGAGGCTGTGGGCTGCTCTGGTGCCAGCCTGTGAAGCCTATACCTCTGCAAACTACTGCACACGCAACGCCAACAAGAGATCTGTTCACAAGGAGACCGGAAGACACGCGGAACAACGAGATTTTAAAGCGATACTCTGGGACTTTCTTATTTTTAAAAGAACTGTATGTGAGATTTCGATTTGAAATTTCACAAACTTTCATTTTGTGTTCCCAGATATGAGTTAGACACGTATGTGGGGAAGCTGGCCAATGCGGTCAATGTAGGAGGCAGACGTGCATAAAGTGTCTTTTACCAGACAAATTTATTTAAAAGATGACTTCGGTTTGGATGCCAAAATAATTTAAGACAAACTAGAACATGAATAACTTAAATTAACTCTAACAAACAACCACGTGCACACAACTACAGTGACGTCCCCTTGATGTTCTTCCTGACTGTCTGACTTGCACTGCTTATATACCCTCCTAAGCAGGAAGCACCTCCCCCAGGTATATACCATAATCTTTCCAGGTGCTGTGGGTATAACTTTAGCCAGATCTCTTATTCAGCTACTTCTCAGGGCCTAAGTCCCTTAATTCAAAGTGTTTAAAAATAAACTATAAACACTTAAACATCTAAACAAAATGCATAAACACATGGAAACAAAAGAGAACTTAAACCAGTTCTCCCCTCCACATGGTCCAGCCCACGACCACACCCAAGCCTTTAAAAATGGCCGACATAGGGCACGCCCCCTCTTTGTCTGGACCATGTGGAGATTCAGGTAAGATTAGATGCAGCTGTTGAACTGAATTGACAAAAATGTAACCAATAAAATCTCTTGAAAGTAACAAGTGTAAGAGTGGTGTTTAAATTAAACGTAGACTAAAGACTAAACAAAACAAACCCGGGATAGTTATGCTTAGTTGTTTAGTTGGATATTGAAAAATGATAGGAAATGAATTTTGTGACTACACAAAATTAAGGCGCTATTAAGGGGACAAAGGCCCACTTTGTCACAACGTACATCAAATATATCTTTTACTGATGACAACTGTAATTCTGATTTATTCTTAATTACAAAAACATTAGACATGATGGCCAAGTTGTTAACGTTGTAATTTGGTGATTTGGTTCTCAAGACGATTATCCAATCAGAAAGCCTGGAGTCTCTCGTTTGGGTTGCCAGATTCAATGCTGAAATCAAATTGGTTTAAACCTAAAATGCCTCTCTCTGATCTGAATCCGCACTACCTAAACCCCAGCACATGCGGCCAGTCATGAATCAGTGCTAGTGCAGCCTCTGCAGCTCAGTGAGTGAAGTCTGGAGGTTCTGAACTTTCACATGAGGCCTGTCCAGACACTGAGAATGAGAAAAACTTGTATGTAAATCGTAAACGTTTTATCTTTAAAAATGTAGATGCGTTATACAATATTTCACACTTCCTACACTACCAGTTAAAAGTTTGGGCACACTCTCATTTATTTCTTTATGTTTACTACTTTACTACATTTATATACATACGGAAGACATGACAGATACATGGAATTATGTAGCAAAGAAAGAAATGACTCGACTCAGCTACATTTTTTTAACGTTTTATATTCAAACGCTCAACGTATCCACCCTTTGCTTTTTCGACAGCACTGCAAACCCCTGGCCTTTTCTCAATGAGTTTTATGATGAAGTCTCCTGAGATGGTTTTCACTTTGTCAGGGTCAAGAAATGCCAAGAGTACAAACAGGTAATCAAAGCAAAGGGTGGCTGTTTTGAAAAATCCAAACTCTAATCTTTTGAGTTTGTTTTGTTTGCTACATCCCATAAGCGTCCATTCATTCGTTTTGATGTCTTCGTGAGAATCTATCATGAAAAAAAAAAAATATATGAAGTAAACATGTTTGAAGATGCACTATGTGACTGGAATGTTTCACAATATGGCTGAAAATTCATTTTACATTTATTCAGTTACAGGCGTGCTAAAAATACACGAATTCTTATTTAGTGAGCGGCTCAAAATGGAACTGGAGATATAAAGCCGTCTCATCTGACGCTTGAGACCAGCATTTTAATCCAGAGCGATGGTATTGGCTTGACGCATGTGCTCTTGTTCATATAAAAGCTTTAATACAATCACAACTACACCCGCAATCCGACATCCTGGCTATATTCCGTTAGCTTCCATACGTTCCATACCAGCACGTTGATATTTCCATACTGACTAGGTAGCGCAAAATATCAATTCTCAAAAAAATGTACATATATTTTAGTTCGATTTTTTTGTTTGTCTGCAATTTTTTACATTTCTATTCAAGTAATAAATATATGATTTTTAAAGTTTAGAATTTGTAGAATCTGGCAACGCAAAGTAAGGATCTCATTCTGCTTCTGATTGGATAAAAGAGCCAAAACATAAAAAGTACACCATGTTATTGTTACATCATCTTTGTACTTGGACTTCTGTTTTTGTCGCTGACCCATCAACCTCCTTCCAAAAAGTGAAAAACAAGAGCAGGGACATTTTGTGTGTTCCGAGCGTCCTCGCGGTTGTAAACTAGGCGTTTATTTTTACATTGCGGTCTGTGTTGAGCGCTGCGGCGGAGCGGTTACTGGTGGGTGGTGCTCACTTCAAAACACACCCTGCATCTGCTCCTAAAGAAAGATGTTCATTTACATTTTTTTTTGTTTTTTTTCTTCATGTTGCCCTGTTTTACCAAAGCTTCTGAGGCTGTGTCTGAACGTCCACACTAGGGCTGTAGACCTTTAGTCATTTTGTCGATTAATTTGTCAACTAAGACACCATCAACCGGTTATTTAGTTGAAATTATAAGGATATATGTGCAGAAATGAACTGGCATGGAGTGAGAAAGATCTAGATTTGGGTTTCATCTGCTTTTTTTTTTGTACTTTTCTGTTTAGATAGTCGTTTTTGCATGAACTCGTGTCCACGTGTAGACTTTTGAGTGCAGTTTGGGTCAGCTACATGGTGAGATCGCAGACGGCGAAACGTTTTAAGGGCGACGCCGGCCCACGGGTTGACGGTGCGATTCCAGCTCCCGCAGACGAATGCTGTCGTTCTGTCCTCGGGCGAGACACTTAACCCACCTCGCCCCTAGAGCCCACGTACGCCGGTGTATGAATGTGTGTGCGAGTAAAGCACTTTGAGTTCGTTGAAGGTGGAAAAGTGGTATTTACCGTTTAAGAGCTTTTGCCACGCCCCCTTTTTAGTCAACCAATCGATCTGCGGGACATGCCTTTAGTCGACCAAGGATTTCTTTAGTCGACTACAGCCTTATTCCAACACTAATCCCTATAGGGCACGTTATAGTGGGTCTCGCCATTTTTGCTGTTTGAGGGTGAAAAAGTAGTGCCCTAAAGAATCCACTTAATAGTCAGTGACGGGTTAAGGACTAGGGTGGACATCTAAATTCAACCTATTACTCTGCCCCGCTCTCATTTTCTCCTCATCCCCTCTTTCTTTCAGGTCTGAGGAGGAAGCAAAAACCAGGTACCGCGTTTTTTTTTTCGTATTTATCCACCAACTCACCTGCCGACACTGTAATAATAAAACTAACATTTCACTTTGTGGTTGTTATATATTTTCTTATGTGAGTGCAGTACCACATGTGTCCACTAGTAAAGCAAAGGAATGTATGGAACAGCACAGTGTATATTTTCTTTCTTTGTGTGCAGCTGTGGTACGAGGTTGCTATCTCCCTCCTCCACCCCACTCTCTCTCCCTCCCTCTCTCTTTCTGTCTCTCCACTCAGCGTTTATTGTTTGGCCTTATAGTTCTGTTACTTCATCTCCTCCCTCTTCAATCCCTTCTTTCTCTTGTAATTCTTAATGGACCTCACCAGCCAGAATCTCTCTCTCCCCTCCTGTCTTTATCTCTTTTTTTTTTACTCCACCCCTCCTCTCTCTTCTCCTCCTGTCTTTATCTCTTTATTTTTTTTTACTCCACCCCTCCTCTCTCTTCTCTCCTTCCCTCTCTACATCCCCCTTACTTTTATTCACCCTCTTTCTCCCATATCTCTTTCTCTCTCTCTTCTCCCTCTATTCTATCTCTCACTTCCTCCCACTCTCCTCCAATCTCCTCTCCTTCCCTTTGTTTCTCCCTCTCCCCCTAACTCTTCCTCTCTCTCTCTGTCGCTCTTCCAATCTCCTCTCCTTCTCTTTCTATCTTCCCCATTTCTCTCATGTACCCCCTCTCCCCATCCCTTTCTCGCTCTCCTTTCACCTCTATTCTCCTATCTCCTATGTCCTCTCCTTCCCTTTGTTTCTTCCTCTCTCCCCATCCCCCTAACTCTCCCTATCTCTATCTCCCCCTCTCTTCCATTCTCCACTCCTTCCCTCTCTATCCCGCCCTTTTTCCTCATTCATTCTCTCACCCCTATCGCTTTCTCTTCTCCTTTCAATTCTTCTATCTCGCTCTTCTCCCTCTTTCCTCCAATCCATTCTCCTTCCCTTTGTCTCTTCTTCTCTCTCCCTAACTCTTCTTCTCTCTCTGCCCCTCTCTCTTCCAATCTCCTCTCCTTCCCTCTCTCTTTCTTCCTCTCTCCCCTACCTCTTTCTTTCACTTTTCTCCCTTCTATTCTATCTCCCACTTCCTCTCCCTTCTCTTCTTCTCCCACTCTTGTCCAATCCCCTCTCCTTCCCTTTGTTTCTTCCTCTCTCCCCCTCTCTCTACCTCTCTTCCAATGTCCTCTTCTTCCCTCTCTCTCTCTTTCTCTCACTCTCTCTTTGTCCCTCTCTTCCTCTCCTGTCCTTTTCCCCCTCTCTCTTCCAATCCCCTCTCCTTCCCTTTGTTTCTTCCCCTCACCCCCTAACTCTTCCTCTATCTCTCTCTCTCTCCATCTCTCTTCCAATGTCCTCTTCTTCCCTCTCTATCTCCCTCTTTCTCTCTTTCTCTCACTCTCTCATCCTCACCTGTCCTCCCCCCCCCTTCCGATCCCCTCTCCTTCCCGTTGTCTCTTCCTCTCGCTCCCTCTCCCGCCAAATCCTCTTCTCTCTTTCTCTCTCTCCCAACCTCCTCTCCTTCCTTATTCCTACCGCTCCCTCTCTCTCTCTCTCTCTCTTTCTCTCTCTCCCTCCATCCCTCTCTCACACACATCTTTTTATAGCTCGTCCTGTGAGGCAGTGAAACACACTTTTCCAGCAGAACAGTGAAACAGTGGCCTCTCTTATATAATAGCCAATTCAAAACACAGCACTTTACAATGAACATTTCTGTGGTGTGTTTAGCTCCGTTACGACCGCACACCACTCAGCGCATTGTGTTCAAGTCAAGCCATTCAGCCTCATTACATTTTTATTACCGAGTTGAAGTACTACAATTTGAAGGCCCCGTACGCGACTTTTTCCCAACATATCTGAGCAAAACGTGTCTCGCCCCGGCACGGACGTGTTGCATAAGCGGCTCTTGAGGTCAAAATAAGTCCGCTGTGTGCTGTCTGCTCTTATAAACTCATCGCGGTGAGTAAT
Source organism: Periophthalmodon schlosseri (assembly GCA_000787095.1). Classification (NCBI taxonomy): domain Eukaryota; kingdom Metazoa; phylum Chordata; class Actinopteri; order Gobiiformes; family Gobiidae; genus Periophthalmodon; species Periophthalmodon schlosseri. The sequence continues at coordinate 18,366 of KN484108.1, forward strand.
GAGGAGGCTCGGAATGCGTAAGATAAACCGTAGGGGAATAGAGGAATTGCGTGTCCTCTGTCGTAGCGGGAGAAGTAGTTTGTAACGTTGCCCTACAGCAAGAAGTTAGATTCCTGAACATGTTGGAGTTATGTTGTGTAGAGTTTTCCCTAAAAAGTATACGCTGACTAATACCTGATATAACAAAACCAATGATTTCTAAATCGTACCTCAATTATACTTGTTTTATCATAAGGTTGAACTCGGTGATTCACAAAAAAAGACGTTAGTAAATCCATTTCCAAGTTTGTGGCGCTGTGGCTAAACCTAGAGTGAACACAAAACTACTTCTGGTTAATCGTCAGTTTTTTCTGCATTTATTTATTGATTTATTTATTTTATTTAACGCATTGGGATTGGCTCATGTTAGATGCATTTTGTATTGGAGATATAATATTTTAGATCTTGATACGAGAGCTCTGTATCGATTAACGCGAAAGGCTGATGCTAACGTGCACTAGCTTTGTTTTGCGCAGCATAAGTTACTATCACAAGATCAAGTCAGCGTGAGGTGAGGAATTATTATTGTACGTTCATATCTGCTTTTTGCAATCCTGTCATCGTCTGAGTCTGTACTCTCTCGTAGGCCTGTCGCAATCACACATTTTGAAGTGCGACGTGTTGCCGAAGTAAATATAGGCGATAAACGATAATATCGAAACTAATTTATGCCACTGACATGAAAACCCTTAAGCAGGATTATCCCCAAAAACTATTCTTAATGTATAGTATCGCTAAAAAAAACATGAACTGCAATAAACAGCGGGATGGAACTCTTTAGTAATTTGTTTTGTATCTATAATGAGTCATAGAAGTTATTTATTCAACCCTTTACAGCTCAAATCTCATCGTAGAACAGAAAAATAACAAAAAGTTCCCCTACAGTAAAACGAATACTGACCCCCAAAAACGATTGTTCCGTCAAACATATATTGAACGATAAGTCGATATAGTAATTATCGTGACAGGCCTCTCTAAATAGCTCCTTTTTAACTTTTAACTTTTTAACTCAAATGGGCCCGTGCGGTTCACTTAAAACGGTGGAAACATTTTCAGACCATAGCGAACCAATGGAAACGAGGCCGCGCTCAAGAACCACTGCCCCTGACGTGTTGTGACACTGGTTGAAATATGGGTCAAATGCAGAGATCAAATTTCCCAATATGAAAAAAAACATACTGTAACTTCATGTTTATAAACGCTTGTGTAGGTAAAAATTATACTTCTGATTAGATACAGCAGAGTCTGTCGGCAGCAGAGTAGTCGTACTTCCTGCTGTTGTAACTGCCAGGCGACCTTTAGTAAACATAGTACACATACTGCAAATACTGCGTTCCACTATTGTCACAAAGGAATGAAAGGATTATACTGTATTTTCAAAAGCACTTGTCAGGAGCTTGCTGAAAGTCTGCTTGTGTTGCGGTCCTCCCCTCCCCCACGCTCACCCCTCCCTCTGTGAAGCGAGAGAGAGAAAGGTAGAGAAGGAGAGAGGAGGGAGGGACAGAGAGAGGTAGGGAGGAAGGAGGGAGGGAGGAGGGAGGGGTGCAGATTATGGCTGATCCCTGCTCTGCGCCTCTGTGCTCCGCTCCATCTGACAGCAGCGCCCTTTCACCCACATCCAGCCACAGTTCCACTCCTCGGTATAGAGACACTGACGAGAGAGAGGGAGGGGAGGAAGGGGAGAGA
>JACM01015163.1:0-36540 GCA_000787095.1 Periophthalmodon schlosseri
TTTTTTTTTATTGTTTTTGTAAATTTCTCAAACTGTGTAAAGTTACAATAAAATATTGTATACCTAAATTCTTGCATTTGCTGAAGACATAAATTAGTCAAGAAGATCCTAATGTGTACTGTTAAGTGAAAGAACTACACTGGCCATCCATGAGCTTCAAAGTGAAAAAGAATGTTGCCATAGCAATTAACAATTTTAAAAAACAAAACATTGTAATATTATATCTATGATCTTTGAATGGTAAAAATTTCTTAAAGGTCCTATATTACACACAATTGACTCTTGTGAGCTTTAAGCCATGTTATAATGTTGTTACCTCCTGTAACAAACAGCCCATTTGTGACAAAAGCAATAGCACTTTACACCCTTCACTATATGAACTTTAAATTGCACTTACACTTTAGTAGCACACAGCACTTTGAACATTATTTGCACTTTAAAAATAAGACAATTGCACACAAAGGATTTTAAAATGTTTATTTAACTTTTCTGTCCTTTTACCCAGTTTTAGATCTGGAGGCACAGTGGCACTTTAATTGAAGCGCCGTGTCCTGGAGGGAAAAGAAGACAAATTTAAAGATAACAGCTAATAATCAATTCAATTGGATATGTGCAATATTATAGTGCAATACTTGTTTAAGAATGTTTTTAAGTGTTTGTGTGTGTTGTGTAATTTGTAGTGTTTTTAGTGAATAGTGTTTTAAGAATGTTTACCTTACCTCCTATGTCCTTGTGTCCAGGTGTCAAATCCTCTGTTCCACTTTGTGATGTCATGAAGTGGTAGTTTTCAAATTAACAGCTACCTTTTACCTTTTGAAACAAACACAACCCCAGGTATGTTTGTGATTAGTAAACGACATTATAACATAGGTCAGAGATCAGAGGTAGTGTAATACGGGCCTTTTAAAATAGCTGAAACTGAAACCAGTAAATAGGAACAGGCAATCACCCATGTCACATCTTACAGAGTATTCAGGGTTCTTTCATTTTGGACAATATTCATTTTGGCTGGGTGGGAAAGTGATAACAATAAATAAAATTAAATGTGTTTTGAGTGAATATAGTGGTCAAACTAACTAAACTAAATAATGGCAAATCATCTGAATTAATAATAACTTTGTCTTGTTCGCTTCCATAACATAATTTTCTTATTACGGATCATGTTCATTTCTTTTGTCAACAAGTAATCCAATGTTTACTCTGCAGGTGAGACTGTGACAGAGTGAATGTAGGAGCAATCATTGGAAAGTGTTGCATTGCTGCAGATTGGCCAGTGCTGCTGATAGAGATACAATGAGGCCTGCTTCCAGATAATAGGATTTCAGAGGCTCCCCTTCTTTTCCCAGTGAGGGTCATCATCACCTTGAGAAAATGCTTATTTTTCCAAACCCCTCAACAATATGGCAACAGCCCAATCCAAAAAGGAGAAAAAAATATTAGGGGAAATGAGCCAGAGGGGACAGCCAGAGCAGCACGAGGAATAAACTAGATTTTTCTGAAAGCTTGTCAAGTGAATAGTGATAATATGCACTTCAGTTATTTTTAATAAACAGGAAAAGCATAGAAAGTGGTGCATCACATAAACTAAACAAAAATGATAAATAGAAACAAAATACTATGGTAACACATAATTATACTTATTCATGCGTTACATTCAGAGACTCAAGGATTTACTGTCATCGTCACAAGTAACAACGAAATTCCATTTAGAGCATTAAACAGTAAGAGTGGCTGGTGCAGGACAGGATTAGTGCAGTTCAGTATCAGTTTTATTTCCATTGTCAATGAACAAACTAGGAACTTGCTTCTGCGGGACCCATTTACATTTTATCTCCTGAAACAGTGAAGATAAACCAGTTCCGAGATTTCGAGCCTCCTTGTCTACCACCATATTTCTCACCATACTGACATTGTATGCACAGTACTGTATGGAATAATGTCAGACACACTGGATTTGGGTGGTTTAACGGTGACAAATGATGTGCCATAAGCCATTACCTGAACACAGCGAGTTACACCAGCCTAGAGCACAGTCTCATTACACTGACCTTCATACAGTTGGTAGCTGTCATGTCGACTTCCAAAAAGTGTCAATCCCTCACTACATTTGTACTGGGAAAACTGAGAGCCTGGGGTATTGTAGTCCGATAATAGACTTGTGTAACAATTTAAACCCAGTTATCCATAGAATTGCATGAAGGTGATGACCAGGACAAGCTATACATTGTGAAGGCTGTGATCGCTAACACTGCTGGTGTTACTATTTATATATGTCAAAGGACAACGGAGGTTCATTTCTGTATCATCCACCGGGAGAAGAACTGAAATACTGCCTCGTAACTGAAGGCCTTTTTTAAGTCAGTACAAGTTTTGTCCAGCAGGTGGCCCCCTCATGTAAACAATAGAGGCGTGCATAAATGAGCCAGCAAAGAAAGATGGAACCTTTTGAAATGTTATGAATTTGAAAATGAATGATGTCATCTGTTCTTTTGGATTGCGATTGTTTTTTTTTTTTGCTTTAGGGAGGTATCTGTGTAAAACGGTTCACAGTGACAGACTTAAATGGCCCATATTACACTATTCTCTATGTTATAATGTTGTTTCTTCATCACAAACACACCTGGAGTTGTGTTTTGTTTCATTCACACATGTTTAACACACAAACCCTGCACATTTAGGCCAAGTGCTTCTTTCAAACTGTAAACACTCTGTTCCACCTTGTGATGTCATGTGGTAATACAGAAAGTGCTTCATTGTGTTTTTAAACTCCATACGCCTTCACTAGAATCATTTGGATCATTTAAGACCAGGAATTGCCAGTCTCTACTGAACTAAAGGTAAAACGTAGCTGTTAACTTGAAAACTACCGCTTCATGACATCACAAGGTGGAACAGAGCATTTTGAGTTTTGGAGATGTAGACTGACTAATAAAGTGTTACTCAAACATGTGTGAATGAAACAAAACACAACTCCAGGTATGTCTTTGAGGAGGTAACAACATTCTAACATGGCTTAAAGCTCACAGGAGTCAATTTTGTGTAATACAGGACCTTCAAATTACAAACTGTTTATTGCAAAATGGCATTAAGATGAAGCAGCGACGTGAGGGTACATTTTGTCAACCACAGCTTCATTACAGTCGTCTTTCATTCTTTTCGGGCTAATCTTGGAGGAAAATTGCTTCCATTTTTAGACTTTAATTCTCTCCCCAGTGAGTGACCAGCTGTGTCTGCAAACCTCTGCAGCCAACAATGACACAAGCTTATTGAAATGGCTAATGAAAATGACCACAACAGAGTATGTGGGGTTATTGGATGTTTGCTGTTCCAAGACTCCATTGTATGTAGCTTTGTTATGGTAATTGTAGTACTTGTACACATTTGTTTATTACCTGTTTAGAGGCATTAGTATCTTTGCTTAAGTGTGAGTGTTTCTTCCCTGACAGTTCTGACCTCAGTCACCTGATTCTTTGGAGGTTTGTCTGATTGGCCCCTCATCTCTTTTTTTAAGCATCCTTTTTTTTCCCAGAGAACCGTCTGCTTGTCTTGAATCACACTTTTTCTTTCTTCAAGTTTGTGTGGAGTGGCATGACTCAGCACAGCGTCTAAACAACAGTGGCATCACTTCCTGCAGTCTGGTCTGGTTGACTGGTTTATATTAGCCTCACAGTGACTTCTGGAGGCTCTGAGCAGCTGTTTAGTGCACACCAAAGAGAGCACATCACTGCAGTGTTTATTGTGCCTTTAAAACACTCCTCCGTTATTCCCTGGGGTCCGGGACAGTCTCTGTTTACTCTTGGGTGCTTAGTGCTATTGCAGGCATTGAGTGTATGTGACAACACTGTGACGCTAAGTGAAATGAACTTGTTTTGCTCTTAACCAAAGCGAGCATTACAGCCAACAGAGCGCGTGGGACGCAGAATCAGGGAAACACAGCTCTGCCGCTTCTTAGAACAATAGCTTTTAGTGCAAAGGTCTGTGCCCCAGGCAAAGCACATTGATTTTTCCTCTGTTAAGAGAAATAGGCAGAGAGCAAGCCAGGGCAATTGTTACACTCAAAAAGTCTCATTATATGAAAGCCAAAGGTTTGTGTTCTACATCATCACCAACATTGTGTGTTCTGAATACAAATTCACTAAAATAATTGATTTTATAAATACTACTGAGACATTATATTTACTATATTACTGAGTATATTTTCTGCAGTAAAAACTAGGCCTGGGCGATTGGCCAGATTTTTGATCAAAAGTTATTTTGTCTTAATAAAAAACAAACAGAGACTTTTAATCATTGCCATTTGACACTTAAATTCTGTTAAATGTTCCCCCTCAGTACCAAAACTGATCTGAAATTTTAGTATTGTGACTCTAGAATGCAAGACTCCAAGTTAACATTGCTGCTAAATGACTATCCATTCCTTGATTACACAATAAATACTTGTACATAAGTAAACTATGTCATTTTGCATTAGTAGCCTACAAATACCACTGACTGTAATGTAAACTTGTACCGTTTGTAGTAGTAGCTGTTGCATTAATAATCACAGTAGGTAAAACATTCTCTGCTGTTTTACTTTTTTGTCAGTTTGCAGAGCCCCTGTTGTAGTACTTGATTATTCTGACCTCACTGTCCCCTGCATAGTATCACAGTATGTACTTTCCTTCTTCTACAGGGATAACTAAAGCGCACAGGACACAGTCTTCTGCATGATCGCTAACCCTGTCAGCGCACCTCTTTGTCTGTTAAGTGACTTGTACTTTAATTGAATCTCTACCAAAGTGGAGTGATCGCTAAAGGTCAAGTATAGTGCCGTCACAGCTATAGCCTTAATCAAATGCACTTCTCATTCATGCATGGCGTTATTGAATTTGTCACACGTGCATGGGATTGATGAATGCTTCTTTTTACAGCGCCACCCACCCTCGATTCTCCGAGTTAAATAATGATCCGGGTGCAGCGTTCGGAGTGGAAAGCGGGAGCAGTCGGAATGCCGTCTCCATCCGTACACCATCCCCGCTGCATTTGAATGTGCGATCTTCATTGTGGTGATTGATGTCATTATAGTGGTACTACTGGAGTCTCCTCGCCTGACCATCTCTTACCTCGTGCATTAGGATGATGAATGGGCTCTAGTCTCTTACGAAGCTGGACAGGTAATCTCGACTTGACTGCATAGGGAAAAGAGGACAAAGTAGTGGTTAATGCGGGGATCATTTTTCATGGGCGTATAATTTGTCATCCTGTAAACATCGACCGTAGCTCATAAATCTGCAGAGATAAGAAGCTTTTGCTACTTAATATCTCTCAGATTAGAGCGTATAAACTTGGAGTTGTTTCGTATTTTTACAGTATTTAAAGGGCCCGTATTAGGGTCTTTTCTGATCTATGTTATAATGTTGTTTCCTAATCAAAAACATACGTGGAGTTGTGTTTTGTTTCATTCACACATGTTTAACTCAAAAATCCTGCATAATTAGGCTGATTTTTCTCTCAAACTGAAAACACTCTGTTCCACCTTGTGATGTCATGTGGTAATACAGGAAGTGCTCCCCTGTGTTTTTAAACTTCATACACCTTCACCAGAATCATTTAGATCATTTCAGACCTGGAATTGCCGATCTCTACTGAACTAAAGGTGAAAGGTAGCTGTTAATTTGAAAACTACCACTATGACATCACAAGGTGGAACAAAGCATTAGACTATGAATGAAACACAACACAACTCTGGGTATGTCTTTGAAGAGGTAACAACATTATAACATGGCTTAAAGCTCCCAAGAGTCCATTTTGCGTAATATAGGACCTTTAACGAATTGTGTATTTCATTGTGTGGTTGATAAAATTTCACAGGTCTCAACTGAGCTGTTACACACTGAAGTAGAAAGTGACTGTATGTTGTATGGCCACAAGAAGGCACTGAAGCACCTCACTACGGGACAGGCTGTATACAGGTCGAGCTGGCTTGTACTATATGACTGCTGGAAAATCAGCATTTCAAATAGGTTTCAAACACATTCTGAAGCGTGATATGTTGCTTCAGAGACATACTTAGATAAACGATAATACTGAAACTACTTTGTTGCACTGATACAATAACAATAATGCAAGATAATCCCAGTAAATTATTTTTAAATAGACAGTATCATTCAAAAGGCCTGAGCTGCTACACATAAATAGCAGAACAAAGCAATAATTGGCCATAGTAGTTACTTTTTCCACCCTCTACAGCTCAGATCTTTTCATGTTACGTCAAATATAACAAATATTTCCCCACTATTATAAGAAAATGTCCAGCTTTCATATACCCCACGTGGTAATAATCGTGACAGGCCTAATTACAACTAAATCTCATACCAGCATGTTTATGTATTTATATTATAGTACGTGATGCACCATGTAAAGCAGATTTTTGAAAGATTTGGAAAAATAATCGTGTAGTTTGGTTCACCTGCTCCTCTCAGCTCCATCTCATGTTCCCATCTTAGGACTTAAACTATCTTGCATGCCAAAAGTTACCGTAGGAGTTATCTTCAAAAAATAGTCTCAGGATATATGACAAAAAATGCGTCAGGATTTTCCCCCCATTTCCCTCATTCACGACTTTGTATTGAATTTTTTTGTCCTCTGATTAAAAACAAATAAAAATGTTTTTCAAGATGAATTTCACGAATACAAAGAGACTTTTAAATCAGTGCCTATTTCCAAAAACAAAACAAAAACACAATCCAATCATTATTATTCCCCCGCAGTCTGAACTCTCCTCCAACCAGCTGGCTTCTACTGATAAAGGTTTGGCTGTCGATCTCTGGATTTAAAAAGTCCCAAGCTGATCATTAACTGAATCTAAATCTCAAATCTAGCCCTAGAAGATCATATAAGACATCACGACTGGACTGGGGTAGCGAGATAAAGTTCCTACGCGTCCATCAATTGTAAAGAAGATAAAATATTTCGTTCTAAATTGTTAATCGCTATGGCAACGCTCCTAATAATTCATAATTCTGACACCCATGGATATTGACCTGCGGCGCTCGTGTTTTATCCCTCAGGTATGAAGTCCAAACCACGCTCTTTCTCCCCTCGTTGTTGCTGCCTTGCTCCGCTGGCTCCCACACCTCCACGTCATCACTTTTACCTCTTTCTCGTACAACCTTGTGGAGCAGGAGAGCAGGCTGCACTCATCACGCTGGATTACCTAACAGTCAGAGGACAACATTTATCAACGCCACACGCCTTTTGCTAGCAGTGCATTTCCTCCGCTGCGGATCTCGTGTCTCTTTCAGTTGTAACAGCAGCTCACACTGTCGATAGATTCCCTGATACTTGCGTGTTTTCTAGCGTATGTCCATCGTTAGTTCATGTGGTAATTTCTTAGAAGTTCTATATTACACAAAATTGACTCTCGTGAGCTTGAAGCCATGTTATAATGCTGTTAGCTCATCAAAACATGCCTGGAGTTGTGTTTTGTTTCATTCATAGCTTTAGTTCCGTAGAGATGATTGAAGTTATCCAAATGACTCTGGTAAAGGTGTGCGCAGTTTAAAAACACAGTGGAGCACTTCCTGTATTACCACATGACACCACAAGGTGGAACAGAGTGTTTTCAGTTTGAGAGAAGAACTCAGCCTAAATATGCAGAGTTTGTGTGTTAAACATGTGTGAATGAAACAAAACACAACTCCAGGTCTGTTTGTGATGAGGAAACATTACAACATGGATCAGAAAACAGAACATGATAAAGGCTCTTTAATGTTTTATGCACTTGGAGCTGTTTTCCAGTGTGTTTTTTAAGTACAAATGCTAACCTAACCTATCATTTCCACTCTGGTGTGTTCTGAATTCGACCCCTGCAGCCTCAGCATTGCGCACTCAATATCTCTCAAGGTTCTTCAGACTGCAGTTTGTGCTGATAACACATTAACCTATAGAACTGTGATTTACTGCTGACATCCTACTGGGGAACTTTCTATTAGGGGGAATAGCATTTTTTCCACCGCTGCTCTGCTAACAGTAAATTAACAGTCACGGCCCGGGCCAAAAGTCAGAAAGTGGGAGTGAATGAATTAAAGCTGTTGTTTTGGCCATAAAGTAATATTGTATTCGCAGTAAAAGTAAAGTAATATTGTACTGGCAGTAAAAGTAAAGTGTTCATTTTGTTAATGAAGTAATAAAGATACAAGAGAAATTTTATGTTAAGATTCCTGTTTCTCTGAGTCTGATTCTAAACAACAGAAATCAAATATCGTGTGACATGTTGATTATTATACATCTGATGCCCTTCCTAATGAAACTCTGGAAAGTGCTTGAGGCAGAAGTAGCTTTGTAACCTTGTGGCCCATGATGTAAAACAAGTACAATTGCCTTTTCCTCGTCAGGGAAATCGAGGCAAAGTGTGGCCAATTTGAAACAATTATTCAAATTAATTGGTACTGGGTAAAGACAAATAGTGAGTGGGTATGTGACTGTCAGTAGTGTAGTGGCAAAGTCTGTGTGCGTTTGAATCTGTAGGTGCAAAACCAAATCTAAAAACATAACAGAAGACACATTTCCAAAATTAGAGGTGGCGCTACTGAGCCGTTTATATATTTGTTTTGTTTTTCATTTTGCTTTTTGAAAACTAAATCCATACATTTCCACACGTTTGCCTTTGCCGTGATAATTTCTCATAGGGATTTTGGTTCAGTACGGCAAGAAAAAGACCTCAAATAAATAAGAAAACGTGGCCAATCATATTTTGGATGTGCTGTCTCAGATATCTATTATCCTACCCAAGTTAATCCCCTGATTCCTACACTTAGCCATTTCCTTCACCTCAGAACATTATCTGTGAGATACCAGTATGTTGAAGCTTCATCAGTCACATGTCAGGGCTCCGTATGGTGTATTGTTTCATTTAGAGTCTTCTTATAGGGCTGCAGTCATCTAAAAACACCCTTGGGATTTTTACCATAATCCCTCTATCAGGAGAACTCACAGAAGACCCGCAGCCAACCAACGTACAAACACAGGCTAAATCACATTAGCCTGCGGAGAGCCTTTTCATTTAAGAAGTGCAAACATGTGCCGCTGCGAGACGGGCTGGCGTGCTCTCAGCCATCTGATTTATTGTTTCTGTAATTTTACCAGTAAGCCCCGTCCTTGGCTTTGTGAAGAGCTGGAGGTGTGAAATGGAATGCACGTTTCAAGAAAGAGCAAATAGTGATAGTGTTGGGGTTGGGAATTCACGGGGATAAAGGGCGACTAAGAGATTTGACAAGATCCTACAGGCGATGCAAATGTATAGATACAGGAGTGTGCCGCTACGGAGGGGTAATGAACAATCGCTCTAGCATCAAAGTTCTTTTTATAACCCCATTCTGATTTTGCATTATTGGTGGTTAAATTGTTATATTACCACCCACACATACTCAACAAACCAATGCACTTTGAAAGCCACACAATGATTGACACATAATTGACCAAAATAACTTAATTAATCCTTGGAGGAGTTTACGCACACTGTAGTTAAAATACAGCAATAAAATGGTGCATCTGTTTTATACGAGCACTGGCCAGAAATGCACATATTAGAAGATCCATTTCCCTTCCTCTGTACACATGGGCAAGACATCTTGTTAGCCTAAATACAATATTTGCATGCACCGAATCACAAGTTGCGTTTTCCTTATTTCACCTTATTTTTAATGCGCATTTTGAAGATTTGCATAAGTAACAGGAGGTGGAAACACAAAGATCACATTTCGAACCTTTAATTCGCATAAACATTCATCCGCTCGCTTCAGGGGGATTTTGATTTAAACGCATTTTGGAAGGTGGAAACGCATTTACAGAGTTAGAAGACACATAAACACCAGTGCATGTTCATTCTCACCCCTTGGCTGTTTTTTTTCTGATGACAACAAAGCTTATAGAGTTGTTAAGTGATGATGTCACTTCCGGGTCCAACTGGATGATTTCTGGGACTCCCTAAATGTTTGGCATTTCGTTACCAGCTTTCCAGGTCTCAAAGCTCTAAACTTAACAAAATGAACTGTCCCTAAACCTAACCCTAACCTTAACCTGATAGTGAAATAATATATAGATCAAAACTAAACATTTGCTAAAGATTTATTTATTTATTTATCCGAGCACATGTATCAAGGACACTTAATGCACATTTCACAATTTTTTTTTTTTTTTTCTCCTTATTTAAGGTCAAAAAGGAGTGGGAAGAAGAAAACTTATTAAAAGATATTATATAAAGATATTTGAGAAAATGGAATGCTAAGCTCCGCCCCCATAATGAGATGCCAAACAGTTAGGGAGTCTCACTGATTTCTGATAGCGTTTCTTTTGCTACAATGCTGCCTGCTTTTGACCTGGAAGTGACATCACACTTAACAACTCTATTGCATACCACTGCACACACACGCACACACATGCACACACACGCACACACACACACACACACACACACACACACAACAGGAGCAAAGACCATTTAACATGTGTCACTAAACTGATGTGGTCCTTGTAACAGTTTGAGTGAGACAAGCCTCCTCTCCAGATCAGCTGTGCAGTGTTTCCAACTCAAACTCACCATCACAGCCTATATGTGCTCTGTCAAGGCCACCGATTCTTTGACAGCATTCGTCAGTGTTAATGCTATATTCCTACCCATTTTCTGACGTAAATGCATTTTTGCAGCTAAGACCTTGACCTTGTGTTTTCAATACTTCACGATGAATACTATCATCATTTTGTCCCGACCAGAGCGTGTAGCGTGGACGAATTACATCTGCCTTCAAATGTATTTAGACTTCTCAACAAGATTAGTCCAAAATAATAGTGTTCATCCTCAGACTATTTGACGGTTGGCTATACATGCATCTACCTATAGTGCCCACTGGGCAGGGAATGTACAGATTACATACATTTTACACTGGATGCCCTTCCGAATCAGCGATGACTTGATTTTTACAGTCTCAAAAACGTGAAAAACAGACATAGTTCATTTTAAATGCTTTGCAGTTGTCCAAAGTTATTCCTACTTACCTTATGACTTCAGAGCATCCTAATTGTTTACTGCAATGAGTTTATAAGTGCTTTTCACAACTCTCAGAGGCCAGAGTAGAGTTTTGCATGCTAACCATGTACTTCATCATCATCATCATCATCTTTATTTTTTTCCAGACATTTCTGTCTTAAGTCAAGAAAGGAAATCAAAGTACACAAAGTCTGAAAAAGGAATACGCAGAAGCCTGAGCTTATGACGCCTCCCCCTTTAATGCTACATATAAAGAGCTGCTGCATTCACAAAGTACACAGTATTAAAAGAAAAAAAGAAGAGAAAAAAAAGCATAATTCATCATTCAATGTCACCATATGAATTTATAATTTTCTTTTTATACAAACTTTTAAAACGGCTCAACGTTCTACAATCTTTAATATCTTCATCTAACCTGTTCCAAACATTTACTCCAATAACTGAAATGCAGTGTTGTTTTACATTTGTTCTAACACTTGGTTTTTTGAATACATCATTCCCTCGAAGATTATAAGCGTCTCGATTTTTAAACAGATCTTGAATATGAAATGGCAATTGTTTATTCTTAATTTTATACATAAATTGTGCAATTCTGTACTTCCTGATTATCAGACAATAAAACGGAAACGAAAATATCGCTCAAATACATGGGATAAAGTTGGGTACAGGTCTTTTAAGCAGATTACCACTGGTACCATACACTGAAGTCATAGCCCCCGTATAATGTTTACCCTATTTTATTTAAGTTATATTATTTATTTTTACTCCGTTTTGTATCTTGATTTTTATGAATGTATAATTTTATTTATTTTTTTCAATACTTCTGCTGTACTTTGCGGTGCAACAGTGAAATTTCCGCATTGTGGGACTAGTAAAAGTTCTCTTATCTTATCTAGCTCTACATGAAGATAGCAAAGTGTTCTCTACTTAGAATATTATTGTGTATCAATGTGTGGCCAGTGTCATTCCCATTGGCCTGTGTTAATTCAATTAATTCAGACTGGGAAAGGTACTGAAGGTTGCCATGGCAGCTTTAGTAAACAAGAATTACTTTCTGTTCCGTCTTCCTGTTATATGCAGCATTTCAAGGACTATTCTCAATATTTATTTTGAAATTGTTAATCATTATGGCATCAGCCCTAATTTTCCATCATTCTGAAACCTTGAGTTGCTTTAGTTTAGCATAAATAGTACAGAGTGTAATTGAACCAAAAGCGTTCAAATGTAAACACTCCGCACTAATTGCATTGCATTTGCATAAGTTCCTCTGCTCTCTATTTACTCATTGGACTCCAAAGTGTTGCATAGCGTAGCGCGGCGGTCTTTGGGGAGCTGTGATGGTTGTCGCTTCACAATGGCCCCGTCCCCAGAGGAGCTCATTCAGCGCTTCCTGCATAATTAGCCCTCCGTGATTACAGCGATCAATGCACTATCGTCAGGACAGAGAGCACTTCCCCAAGCCCTGGATAATCACTGTATACAAACCTGTCTGTTGTCGGAGCATTTCCTGAGCCGCATATCTCATTACGAAAACAGGAGGAAAGAAGAGGAAGTGTTATGGCCCTGTACAGCGCCCTAGAGACAGGTGTCAGGAAGGAAGCACCCCAGTCACCGCCGCAGATTTGTTGTGAGAAACAAGTCTGGTTTCCTTTTGGTGATTTCTCTGGAGGTGACAGACGCGGCGGCGAGCGCTACTGAGAATACCGTCATTTTTATGTTCTTGACAATAACTAAGGTCTGAAAATGTTCTTGGAGGTACAGGGATGTGAATCTTTGGTAACAGCCTTAGTAAAGCATGAAGAAAAACTAAATTCATAATTAACAAATAGTTTATTAAGAATGATTCAGGCTTAGTAACTACTTAATTAATACCCAAACTTCTAACCTGACCCTTTAATTAAAGGCGCTATACCAGATTTTTACTGTCTTTAAAATGTGAATAACAGAACTATTTTCCATTTTAAAAGGTTTGCCTTATAGTAAGTTATTCCTCACCACATGCAATCTGACAAACATCCTAATTATTAATTGCAGTGAGTTTATCAGTGCTTTTCACAACTGTCAGAGAGAAGAGTTTTGCCCTGATGGTAAATCTAACAACAACTAGCATGCTAATGGACACTTCCTGATTATAGGACAAAACATTTTTATAATTAAATGCAGACAGCATGCAGTGAACTTATTTTGACCTTGAGAGCTTATACAATATCTGTGTATGAGGGCAGGACAATTCTGCTCAAACACATGGGAACAGGACCTTTTCACTAAGGTACGAAGCCTGAATCATTCTTAATAAACTATGAATTAACTGTTTGTATATTAATAGTCATTATGCGTGCTTTATTAAGGCTAATTAAGGTGTAGTTATTATAAAGTGTTATGAATCTTTGTGGTATCCTGAGATGGAACAATGCCAGTATGCAGTAAACCATTATGAAACAGCTGGTAAACACTTTGAAGGCAGACCACATTCTTTCATTCCCTGTATTGTAGAAGTAATGCTGTTGTCTGTGAAATCTAAGCGTGTGGCATGTGTTGACATTCAGTCCATGCTGCAGCACTATTCCAGCTATGCTCTTCTTGCTTCTGTTATTGATTTAAGACATGTAACAGTGTATTTCACGTTCTTAATCAAAGGTCAGGACACAAAGGAGGAATGACTGTATAGGTGACTGTATGCAGTACATCCTGGGCTACAGGATCCACTGCAGTACAGAGCAGGTATAGTGTTTGGTTTAGATTTGGAAAACTGTTGGGTATCACATTTACAGCAATGCAGACTTTTTTCGTGCTTTTTGGATTATAGTTGGTTATTTTTTTGTGAGGATCCTAAGAAATTTCTAAAACATGTTCATCCAGAATGGTGTATAGAAAATAATATTAAAACAGACTTTTTGGAAGCCTGCCATGATGCTACACGATCTTTTATTTATGAAAAGTCTGTGCTCTTTTTAGATGGAATAGTGTCTCGAATAGAAGATACTATATTCAAAGTTGAGACTAGGAAGGTGTCTCAGTAGCGACTTTGACACTACGATGACCATAAACACATTTTTGGTACAAAGAAAGTACAATCTAATTTTCAGCGGCTAACTAGGATGTATTTTTGTCAGCACCTGCTCAAATGATCTAGTTTCAATACCAATTTTGTATCAGTGAGTCAGTGGTGGAACACAACAAAGCAAAACTGAGCTCAAGTACAAATTTTAGGTATCTGTATTTTTTTTTTTTTTTTTTTTTTTTTTTTTTTTTTTTTTTTTTTTTTTTTTTTTTTTTTTTTTTTTTTTTTTTTTTTTTTTTTTTTTTTTTTTTTTTTTTTTTTTTTTTTTTTTTTTTTTTTTTTTTTTTTATGTGATACTTTTTACTTTTACATCACTACATTTGAGAAGTTATCTGTACTTTCTACTCCACTACGTTTTTGAACTGGACTGAAAAGTGTTTTTTTTTATCATTGTCTGAGACCTACTGAAAATGCACCGGGGTGTATTTTTAACACATTTGTAGTTTGAGCAAACAAAAATATACAAATAAAAACAGCTACGAAAAAACCTATTGATTCAATTGTTTCTGTTGAACAAAATTCAGCACAAATCACTGCATTTGGAGCTTTATTAGATCTCAAAATCTGCGCAAAATACTTTTACTTTTTAAATTTTTAAATAGGTACTTTAATACTTTTACTTAAATAGATTTTTCATGTCACACTTTTACTTTTACTTCCAACACTGCAATGAGTATATGAGTATAAATTATTTTTATAACCCTAATCCAGAAGAGCATGGTAAAGGAAAATTAGCTGTGACGCCCAGAACAACAGAACAATGTTTAAATACTTCTAGGGCATTTCCACATAATTAACAAATGTAAACTTTCTCTATTATCTCTATTACAGCCCATTAATCGCGTTCTGTTTTTACTCGGAGGGCATAACTTTTCGCCTGTCACTAATGAAGCTGTAATTGGGATTCCTGCGGTCGTGTGCGCTTACGTAATGCTCTTCTGTGGCCCTCTGTTGGCACGCGCCGCGTCTGCTCGCTCTGGCCCGGTTTAGAGCGGTCATCACCTGTCATATTCTGCCTGTGTCCAAGCTAATGGTCCTGTGAGGCTAACTGTGATGCTAATGCTGTCTGCAGGTGCTCATGAAATCAAAGCGTTCAAAGGACATTGTGACGTGGCTTCAGCACAACTCTCATAGCAATAATTTAGTCTAGATTTCAACGTAAAGGTCATTTTTCCCCTTTGGATAAAATGATGGTCATTAACATGTGATTGTATAAGAATTACAAGATCACTGTACCCTTCGGCAGCATTTGTCACGCAAAGTTTGAATAGGATGCTGTGTTGTGGGTCAGTTACAGGGCTGAGTGACTTTGGAACAAGTGTTGCTTTCTCTGCCATGCTTCGCTATTGTGATTAGATTTGTACAATAATATTCAAATAACACAAGTGATATAATTAAGTCCGGAGATGTCACGATCCTCAAGTTTCTCCCTTTCACCCTCCCTTTGTGTTTGTCTGCCTGTGTCACTCACCTGGGAGGAGTTTCTCCACCTACTTGAGGAGGAATCACCCAACCCACATCAGCTGCACACACCTGAGATCCATCTACAATGACGTCCTACTTATTGACCTTATTCGGTCCCGCCCACTTTTGGCGTAAATGTGACTAAACTGCGTTTTCTTCGTGGTGGCACTTCCGGTTAAGCGGGAATCCCATTCATTTCAATGTAGAATTTTGGAAAAGTTTTGTAAGATATGATTTAAAGTAGATTCATGTGTGTGAAATGTTCAGTGTTCATGTGACCAACAAGTCAACAATGCACCGATTCTCTGGGAGGCTTTAAAACGGCTCTGTAGTCCGTATAAAACTGTCAGGATCAGCAGTCCCATGCCAAATAATACAACCCAAATGGCGATGGGGGCGTCCACGGCAACTTCTGGAAAAAGGTGAATACAAGCCTGGTTCTTCCTCCACTCCCTGCCAGTTTGTCAGTCATTCCTCATGTGGTAACTAGCTCTTGGCTCCTTTCAAAAGACTGTGATTTTTGAATTGTTTGCCTTTTTTTTTTTCCTGTACTTGGTGACTTCAATTTCAACTCACCTGGTTTCCATATGGCTCCTGCTCCACCGGCCCCCGAAGCTCCGTACCCACCTGTAAAATAAACCTGTTAAGTCTTACCTGTGTTGGGTTCTGGGTTTGGGTCCAAAGCTTGTAGTTTATAACATGAGACTCCTCTTTGAAAAATATTTCAACTGGTGATGGCAGTTGGCTGACAAGTTCTCAGGGCTTATAAACCTGTCCAGAAGCATTAACTTTTACAAGCAAAAAATAAATGACTAACTGCACCATTAATACAACATGTTAATGTTTAGAGAGGTGGGTACATGGTACATGGTACATGGGTTAGCGTAGCAGTTTTATGCAGAATCCAGGAAGACAATACTTTTTGTTACAGAGGACATGCATGGTACATGGGTTAGCGTAGCAGACAATACTTTTTGTTACAGAGGACATTATTGTGCGTGTAATCCCTCAGTCGTCCAGACATGATCGATAGTAAAACAAAAAATCAATTCTGTCCAATTTGTCCAGTTGACAGAAGAGGACATTACCTAAATAATCATAGCTTTTGTGATGAGATCATTTCAACCATGAACCCCTGATCTAGCTGCCACAGACAGTCAATGATGACTGAATCATTTTGTGTATTATGAACGTGAATGGCAAGGCTGCATTGTTGGCTCTCAAGGACCGTTCACACATCTGCAGCAGTGGCCTACAACAGCATGAATGGGATTGTGCACTGACCTTGTTCTAAAAAGCTAAACAGGAAGGAGGCTTGAAAAGGGAGCTGGCTGACTGACTGGGTGATGGGTGACACGCGGAAGATCGAGGAAAATTGTTGTTTGGTTGAATACACTGTTTGGTTGGATACACTGACATATCGGTAATTACTTATTTTAGCAAGAAAACTTTGTGTAACAAGTTGACCAGTTATTGTATGTGTGAAGTCTGTTTTGGTTTCCATCATTTTAGTTCAAATGCAGTTAGGTTTCAGTCGCATACCTTAAGGAGAAGCAGTTGAAGAATAAAAATGAATTGCCTATCTGTGATTTTAAACATTACATTATGTGATGTTGGTTTTACACCAAATTGTCTAAAATATTGCGCAGCAATTTGAAATGCATTTTTAGTTTATTTTAATTAGTTTGTATGTCTTTGACGTTGACTGCACAGCCATAGAACACTTAGACATGAAATCATAGACTGTATATATAAATATAAGCTAACCTGCTAGCTGCATTCCAAATAGGAAGTGAGCATGGATGTGCTTCCGGCTCTGTCGACTCTGACTCCAATTCACTTTGACCCCTCTCTCCATAACTGCTGCTTTCAGGAACGTCATTTGGTCTTAAAATATTTGTATTGATCCACGCTACATGATCAGCGATGTGGGCGGGAAGGGGCATTGCCTTCAACAGCCTTGTTCCGGATTGGCTCTTTGGTTGCTATGATACTCAGAGTTGGAATTCCAAATATGGAATTCTGCTCCAAATTGGCCCCTATAACTGCTCTGGCCTCGATGAGCTTCATTTGACTGGAGCTGAATGCTATGGGTGACGTCACACTCCTTTAGTCCACTTCTTTATACAGTCCATGCATAGCCTAATTTTACTGTTACTACTAAGTAAGCTCAGCAGTTTGAGTTTTGAATTTAAGTAATTAATTGTTCAGTACCCATAACCGGATATTTTTGTCTGATCCCACAAAGGGCTTATTGAAACCACCGTGTACCTCCAGTGTTAATGTAGAACAATTGTCAGACAGCCCAAAGCTAAATTATGAACACATATTTAGCGACCGTAGGGAGTATAGCTTTTTTGTTGAGCTGTGTTTCAAAAGCACAGTGAAGTGACAAAGTGTTTTAACCTTCAGCACACAGGCAAATCAGTCAAATCCACTTGTTATAGCAAATGCACTTCATAATGACTGACTTATTCCCTTAGCAAAGACAAACACAAAAGCATTAGTTTAAACAGTTTAAACAAGCGACAGCATGTACAAGTGTGTCTAAGTGGAATTCTTACAGGCATTTTAATTGTTAAGCAACTTTTGATTGAAACACTGGAGACTGGGGATAATGATTTTGGCAGTTTTCTTTATTTGCTTTGTTTGCTGGTCTTTTATCAGTTGTAAAGTAAATGTTGGCTTGGGAACAGTCAGAAATGGTAAAGACATTTCAGGTTATTTAATGCAATTGGAGTGTTTGCAATGTGGTATGGCTCTATAAAACACCACAATTGAACGAGGTGGGGACTTGCAAGTCATGACTTGAACTCAGTCTTGAGTCATTATTTTGATGACTTGAGACTTGACTTGATAAAATGGACTAAGACCCGGGACTCAACCTGGACATGAAGGTCAGTGACTCAGGACTTGACTTAGACTTGAGCCCTGTGACTTGAGATGAGTTGATGCTTCTCCTAAAAATATATATCAAAAATATAAATGTGTTTAGAAAACTGTACTTAATTTTAAAGTAGCAAACTGGAACAAGTCTCTCCATCTTCTCTATTTGTGTCTAAGACATTTTTAAGAAGGACCATGGACCAGGAGAAAAATCATATTCCAAAAATACGAGCTGTATTTGGTACTTCACTTACTTAAAGCTGAGGACTTGGACTCGACTTGAACTTGAGACTTGGACTTGAGGCAAAAGATTTGACTTACTTACTTAGTATGTGATTAGTCACAATTAAACACATCACGATTAATTGCATCACAACTAATCGCATGTTACATACAAAGGCCAAAAAAAAAAACAATATAAGGGTTTTATCTCCTAAATAAGCCTTTATTTTACCATTCAGCGCTAAATATATTGTAGTATTCACCCAGTGCTTGCTGCTTTGACTTAGATATGATTTTTCAATGTGTCTGGGACCAGGTTACTTAAAGTCCAAATAATATACAAAGGCTCAGTATTATCCCATTTTTATTATTTTTCTAATGCCTACGTTCAAATATAGGATTGGAATGTTATTTAACCTTTTGAAGCTAAAACTTTTTTTTTTTTTACTCAGTTTAGAGACTTTAGCGGGCCTTTTGTCCATGATCACTGACTCTTTTTGAACAGTTTAAAACTCAGAAGGAGCTTGGACTCGCCTCTGTTGCTCTCTGTCCAGCAGGGCTCTCTATCTCATGTCCAGTTCACAGACACAGCGGACCCGCCCCTTCCGTGTGTGTGTGTGTGCGTGCGTGTGTGTGTGTGTGTGTGCTGAGCAGAGACAGAGGATAAGACGAGTGCAGTGGCTCACAGACAGGAGCAGAGCTCTTTGATCCACTGTTTTTGTGACCTGCGTTAACGGGCAGCAAAATAATTAATTGTGATTAATGATTGTTTGAGTCAACGTAATAAAACACGTTAATGTTCCCAGCCCTATAAATTACATATCCTTTTCAATCATGAGTTAGGTTTTTTTTATCCCTCTTTCGTTTCTATATAAATAAGTCCATGTGGATGCTTTGTTGTTACCATTCTATGGACATTTACTTAAGTTTGTACCATACTACATTCCTCTTGGTGGCAAGTACTGAGTGACTAACTAACCATATATCGTCTTACTTGCTGTAGGGAGCAGCATTTCGAGCATGTTGTGAAAATGTCCCCCATGCGGAGGCAGTTGACGGAATATACTTTGTAGAATTTGTGTTTGTGTAATAGGATGAAATTCCCTGTTTTTCCTGGACCTTTCTGACAGCAGCTGATTAGCAAAGACATACTGTCAGCAGATCCCCCAGCGTCTGCCATATTTGTGCAGAGTTATGTGCAGATGTGCTAAGCCAAATTCACATAGACAACACTATATTTACATCACACCAATGAGATGCTACTCTAACTTATTATGTCCAAGATGGCCGCCTGAGAACGTTACCTCAAACCTATGGAGTCTAGTAGAGAAATGCGACTGATAGTAATGGCTTGTTTCTGATAATAAATGCTGCTTTGTTGTGGGTCTCAAAGCATTTATTGGCAGTTGAGAATGTTATAGTATTTTTTTTTCCAATAGATTGATACACCAATGGTATCTTACTTGTTTTATAATCTCTGTTGGGGAACTGGATTGCTAATTCGGGTACATACCCTGCTACAAGATTCTCTACTAAATGTTCGACCCAATCTCAACATTACAATTACAACTAATTTGATTTATTTTTTTCTTATTGCAAAATTGCATGTTAGCATAAACATCTTAGGATCTGCCCTTGGAAAGTACAGAGATCGTTACATTGGGAGTACATTTATTTTTGCCTGCCTTGGCAAAGTATTGCACATTTTCATGTTTTCCTGTCTTGATTCCAAAGAAAGACCAAAATTGAGCCAAAAGGCTCACATTTAAATCAATATTATCACCATAAAAAAAAGGTGAAAAAGTTTAAAACGCAGTTCACAGAAAAGTCAGTTGAATGCTCACACAAAGTAGCTTGTCCTTCAGTCATTCCATCACACTGTGGCACAGAGCATTGTGTGCAGGTGGATGTTGGAATAAATCAAAGTGTGAGATAACGTCACATGGAGAGCTCCTCCATAAATCTTTTAAACGTGAACAGACAGCATCACATTACACAAGGGGCAGGCAGAGCAAATGGCTTGATTAAGGCATTACATCTATGCCAGTATTCACACTTTACATCACACTGCAATGTGAATGGCTTTTATCTTTATCTATGGTGAGGTAGCAATATTTCAGCAACATTTATATAGGCAATAATACTGAATACATATCGGGGCCAGAGAACGTGAATGTTGTTAGAATGCAGATTTCTGTTGTATTAGAACAAGTTCTGGGGTCTAGTCACTTATAGAAATGATTAGATTCAACATTTGTGAACATTTTAAATTCAGGATATTTCTTATGAGAATGTTTATCAACTGCCCCCATAGGAAACACTGCCCCCCATCGTCACATTCTAGAATCTGAAATCCACCAGTTGATACTTTGCAGCTGTTATCAACTTTCCCCGGGGGTGTTTTTTGTTGATATGGGCAAAAAATAAAATCTAGATTTTTTTTTTTTTTTACACACACTGGATGATTACGGTTATGATTTAATCGATTTCAAATGAAGTCAGAGCAGGAACGGCTAGTCTTTCAAACGGGGAGCTCCATATACTATTTTTTTAAAAGAAATTATAAACTGCCTTCAGTCACATTTGTATAGATGTGTAATCTAATTTTAACAGTTTAAATTAGAATGAAATTTTGTACAATCCCAAATGTTTAATTGCACAATAACCCTGCTTTGCAAGTAAGAAAGTCATGAGTAAAGTTTTAGGACTTTGCAATTTTTCAAAATCTCGATTATTAAAAACACAAATAGAACTTATTTGATTAATTGCCCTACCCTATGTGAAGCTTTAATATGAGCTTTGTTTTAACACAATATGACCAGAAAGAGCTGACTTGGTTGAACTATAACAGGTGAGATGATTTGTGCTGCTAAACAAGTCTGTCACATAAAATTACAGTCACAAACTAACTAGCATTAGCCAACAGTTTTTTCAGTTAGCCACTCTCACCTTTTTGTTGAAAATCACAGGCTCCTAAGAATGTGCTGTTGAGTTTTCAGTTTTCAAATTATCTTAAAACTTTTTTGTCTGTGTTTGCTAATGTGTGGATTGTGTCACCATGGTAACTGCTGAACATTCCGCCAATAGAGATGCATGCAGAACATCCCCGGCGTGATGTCACTGCAAAGTATCAATACTGGTAGTTTTCAGATTCCAGTAATGACACACTCTCAGATGGGGAGCCAGAGCCAGTTTTCCCTATTAATAATATTGTACCTTCATGAGACATATCTAAAAGGAAAATTCACAAACGTTGAACCTCACCCTCTCCATCGTCGACTCCTCAGTCTCCTCCACCTCCCACCTCCGTAACCTCGGCATCATCTTTGATCAGATCCTCTCCTACGAACACCACATAAAACACATCACCAAAACCGCATTCTGTCACCTCCGGAACATCGCTCACCTCCGCCCATCCCTCTCCTCGCAGTCTGCTGAAACCCTCATCCACGTCTCTGTCACCTCCCGCCTTGACTACTGCATTAGTCTGCTTTACGATTCACCTTCCAAACTCAACAGACGGCAGTACATCCAGAACTCTGCTGCCTGCCTTCTCACCAGCACCACCACCTCCTCCTCCTCACCCCGCACCTCCTCCCACGAACACATCACCCCCGTCCTCAGAGATCTCCATTGCCTCCACATCCAATTCAAGCTCCTCACCGTTGTGTACAAGTCCCGTCATAACCTGGCCTCCGTGTGCCATGCTGAGCTCCTCCACCGCCGCACACCCACCCGCGCTCTCCGATCAGCTGATGCCACCCTCCTGTCACCCCCCCATCAGAACTAAACATAAGACCTGGAGGGACAGGGCCTTCTCCGCTGCTGCCCATAAGCCCGGAGGGACAGGGCCTTCTCCGCTGCTGCCCCCACCCTCTGGAACACTCTGCCCAAACACATCAGAGACTCATCCACACTCATCATCTTCAAAAAATCCTGAAAACTCACCTGTTCAAAATTGTCTTTAAATAACAAAATCTGTTTCTTTCATTTGTGTTTTGTCTGAATTGAGTGTCATGAAAAGCACTATACAAGTGTTATTTATTATTATCATTATTATTATTATTATTATTATTATTATGGAGATCTTATTGAGGGTTTGGTCATCCATCTACTTTAATTACCTGTCCAGCCAGAACTACACGCTTTGACAAAACTTTACAAACACGAGCGGATCTGAAGCTGTATCCTGTCTCCCCGGTTTCAGAGATGTGATGTGATTGACAGCTGCATTTAACCAATCAGAGAGACCCGTGGTCAAAAACACAACATAAAAGACTGAGAAACAACGCAGATTTTTGAGACAAAGTTGTCAACGTAATACTTCACATCTTTGCTGACCGTAACAAATCCAACATTTTCTTAAGTTTCTGGAGTCTAATTGATAGCAGGCCTTAAACGTTAGTGTGAAGTTTGTGCTGGTTGAGTCCGACAAAGTGAACATCTCTCATGGCCATGCCCTGTAATAACACACCAGCGCTAATCTCATGTGTTCTGACATCCTGCTGCAGACAGTCCGCTAATTGGCCACACTGCCTCCCTCCATGTTCGCTTCCTATATCTGAATCTTCCCTTATTTCATTAAATCCTCCTATAGGCCATATAATTACCATGTTCAGTATCAGAAACATTGCTCTTGAAATCCAATTATTTGTGTGGTGTCAGAAAATGCAGTTTCATTTTACACTCTACAGAACTCATTATCATTAATCTTTTACCACATTTATACTGTTCTTTTGCTTATGTCATAGAACACGGTTAAAGTTTGTTGTGTTTTTGGTGTTTACTCCGTTCATGGAAATTGTGCTTTACCTTTTCAAGGGCAGAGACACCAGGACTTGTTGACAACTGGCGAAATTGAACAAGGACAAAACATGATTGGAAGCATCGCTGCCACAAACAGAAAAACAAAAGCTCTTATTGAGAAAGACAGTGCCTAACTGTCTCTGTGACGTCCTGCATTGAAAACACCAGGCAAATGGATCCAAGCTACTGAACTGCAAGTTGTAAATACATATTTGATTTTAATCAGAATGTCAAGCAATTATTTCTGTTCTCAATTCTCTCTACAACCATCCATGGGTTTCAGAATAATGAAAAATTAGGGCCATTGCCTTAACAATTAACAACTTAAAACAAATGATCTTGTCTTTTGAAAGGGTGAAAGGTCCTCAAAATGTTGCCTTTAACAGGAAGCAAAAAACCCCAGAGTTTTACAGAAAGCGTGTATGTAATATTCAGTTTTCCATCAGTTGTAATGATTCGAGCAGTGTTCCGTAGTTCCTGATGATGGATGCCCCTGGCTTAGCTCCTGCCACAGTAAATGTATCAAAAGCATTGGCACTCTCAGAGACATTTCCTTTTGTCTCTCTCTTCTAATCCCTCCATCATTCACACACATGTGTCAGTCTGTTTCATGATACATAGGTCTGAGGTGTCTGAGGGGGGAGTGTGCCACTGGGTGGGCACTTGTTATGCAGACATCTGCTTTGTGGCTTATCTCCACTGCTCAACTGTGCACAGCACTTCCTGCTTGGCTGGACCTGCCAAAGATTCCCTTTTCTTCTGCTCTTTCTCTTTTCCTCCTCATCCTCTCTCCCCAAACATCCCTCTGTTGTGGCTTCACTGGTCTTAACTGCCTTTTTGCATCTTTTAACTGACCGCCAGAAGCTTCGTATTGCTAACATAATGATTTTCTGTATTAAAGATGGCATAGCATATTTACTGTAGCTTTTTGGAAACTTGATTTATTGGTTGTAAATATTTGGCAAGCTCGATTCTGCTGTTCCAGTTTGAGTGCAAGGCAGTTAATCATGTGTTTTTACTGTAAGTGTCACTGTTGTTGTTTTACAGATAAGGGAAGCTGAAGCCAGCCCTAAGATGAATCACCTTAAAACACATTTTTAGCAGGCCCAAATTTCTACCACAATTCTACAGTTACAATTTTCATCTGAAAGGGGACAACAGTTTGCCTGTGGTTCATTTAGAGTTTACAGTATGTTTACCTCAGCAGGTCATTTGAAAGAGACCCCACAGTGTTTACAATGGGGACTGCAGCTTGTATTTTTGGTATAAAACAGTAAACACCAGGATCAAGAAACAATATTTTTTCGAACGGAGCAGCTTGCATTGAGTCAAGTATTTCTGCTGATTTATTTACTTCATATCCACACCTACAAATGTGTATACGGTGATATTTTTCAAACCCAAAGACTAATCTTACTGTAAAAGTTGGATAAAAACACTTTCTTTTTGTGTTATTCAACCATTATAGTCTGAAAGCAGTATGTCACACGTTGCTATGCACAACTGTCAGTGGATACACCCTACAGCTAAAACAATAGGATAGTGTAATTGCTTAATTTTTTTTTTAGATTCACAGATTTTTGGGATCAGAGACGCGACTTGGAGACGGCTTGATAATGAGCTGACACTAGATCTCAGCAATGCCCTTCATGTTTGGGAACCTTTGTTGTATATTCCGTGTTCGCTCCCCCATCTCACATCTGCACCCACATCACTCTGTCTCTTTAATCATATTTGCTTGTGTAAATATTTAAATATAGTTTCGACGTGGAGAGCAAAGCAGACAGATGATAAGGACTCTGCCGTGTATTCCCCAGTTCACTGCTGTCCTATTACTTTTTTATGAAGTCTTGTGACACCTTTTTGGGTGGCCACATCTATCACGTTGGCTTTCTTACACTCTCCAGTAATCGTTATGCTGCTTGTATTTTCTATATTTAGAATGGTCAAAGTCATATAAGGGCATTGCCTGGCTGTAACCTAAAACTAGTGCCCCCTACAGTTCTTTTATGCGTTATATTACAGAGACACTTTTGCAGCGCTGTTCTTGCAAAGTCTATTGTAGTCTATTAAATGTAATGGGATAGTGCAAGGCCAATGCTCTTCGACGTGTCTCCAGTTTGGCGTCACTTATAATTCTAGCCACTTGCCAGGCCTGTGCTGATTGCTCATTCCACTTTCATTATCTATGTTTAATGAACAAATAAATTTCCAGACACTATTAGCTTCTCATGCTAATGTTAGTGAAGTAATTGAAATGAAGCCTTGAAGTACTCTCCCTTTACTTACTCGGCTCATGCTGTTTTAAAGCACATATCTTTAGGTGTCACGTTATGTACAGATGAAGGGCTTTTTAGTCCAAATCTTTTCACATACCACTGGCATTTTATTAATTCTTTTCATTTGGGGCGTCTTCTACCTGTATAAGGGCTGGGCTTTTTTTCAAATTGATCATGATTTTAGATACAATTTTATTTTTGTCTTATTAAAAAAATGAACACAATACATGAATAAAACAAATAATGGATTTCTGTCTTAAGTCTGAACTCTGCTCCAAACTTGCTTTTACTGAACAGAGGTTGGCTGTAGACCAAACGATATAAAATATCACTGATAATGAGTTACTCATTTCCAATCACAATTGGCAGTACACTGTTGGCGTCACTACTTCCTGTCTAATTTTATGTCTATGGGTTTTTTGTCGAGTCAAAGTGAATAATTAAAGATCAGGCCATGGACAGGGAGCTGCGGGTGGATGTCACTGACATGTTAAAAACTATGCAAACAAAATGCATACTTCCCTGGAGGACACTTCTGTGTTTAGAAAGTTTGGGTCTTTATTTTAAAAATTTGAATTTTAATAGGTTGTTTATTTTATATTTTACGCTTTTAATAAAAGTTAGCATAAACTTTGAGACACAGCGATCTAGCTCGCTTACTGCTGTGTGCAGAGCCTATTAGAATTGGCTCTGTGCACAACAGTAGCCGGCTAGTTCCAATCAGGGACAGTCAGTGCGACCATGTCCAGCGGAATGTAAATCCTGACAGATGAGCCAGTGGACAGGGACCTGCGGGTAGATGTCACTGACAATGTGTTAAACACTTTACAAATGCAGGGAAAACTTTACCGAGGTACCTCCCTTTTAGAAAGGTTTGTGTTTGTGTGTCAGGTTTATGCTAATGCAAATGCTAATAAATATTTCAGTCAGTGCCGTTATTTAAATAATCTCCACCTGAAAATAATTTGGTCGTGTTACATTTAACATTTTAACAGAAGTTGGCATAAACATTGACACACAAAGTGTGCTTTGGTGAAGTTTTCCTCACTTTTCTAAAGTGTTTAACATGCTGTCTGTGACATCCACAGCTCCCTGTCCACTGCCTGATTAGGATTTAGTGATTTTTAGTGTGGCTCAGCAAAAACCTCAGACATTTCATTATGCCAGAAATGGTCGGGCCGACTGTCCCTTTGATTGGAACCAGGCAGCTACTATTGTGCACAGAGCTTTGATTAATTGCACAGTCCTATTTAGTATACCATTCACTGTTAATATCATCACTGGTAAAATCACTGTTGATGTTATGACCTTATAGACATTTGGATTGTGTGGTTTTCAGCCATTCTTCACGCACTGAATTTTAATAACAGTGATATAAAAATCTGAATGTAGCTATTTTCTCTATAAAGAGGTTTGCCTGATGATGCATTTGTTCACTTGACAAAAGAACCATCAAAATCTAATGTCTATGTGGTTCTTTTGTTCCACTAGTCCAGTATTTTGTGTCTGATAAACTGCACACAGGGCCACGCTGCCATTGTTTTGTTGTTTGTATGACTGGATCAGAGCAGACTCCCACCGGCCCCACAGTCTAATCCACAGAGTAACCCATAAAACCTAAATATACAAATACGTTTTCACTGCGTATCAATCCACAGTGAGACGTCAGTTCCATGTGGCAGGTCAGAGTGAGCTATGACCAGGGACCCTGCAGTGTGTGTGATGGATAATTGCCATAGTGCTGCTGCCTCCCCCGTCTCTACCGTAGCCCCACCATTCATCTGGTGTCAAACGCAGATCAAACTCATGACTAACACACACTCCTGTATCTGAGCAGGCTTTGGAAATGGGCCAGATGACAGTTCTAGGCTGGAAGGCACTTATTCTACATAAGTGTTTGTAGCCATATATTTTTTCACCTTCAAGGCACTCAAAACACTTTACATCAAAGAGCCACTCACTCATTCACACATATATTCATACACCAGTGTATGCAGACGCTAGGGGCGAGGTGGGTTAAATGTCTTGCCCAAGGACACAATGACAACATTCATCTGTGGGAGCTGGAATCGCACCGACAATCTGTGGGTTAGTGGATCTGGCTGTTTTATAAATTATGTTTTTTTTAAATCTGTGGGTAGTGGATCTGGCTGTTTTATAAATTATGTTTTTTTTATGTCGAGAGTGGGATTTGAACCGCCAATCTTCAGATCGGAGGACGAACATGAAGCTACTGTCGCCCTCTACTGGCATGTGTTGTATTTTGTTGTATTGTGTGTTGTATATTCTTGTTAGATTGGTTAGATTTAACTCTTAACAGTTACTTATCTTTATTTTTGATTGCATATTTGTATTTTCCTCTTGAACTTTGTGTTGCAACAGTGGAATTTCCCCATTATATTATTTATAAGGCATTATTAAGCGCTAAATATTTGTATGATTGAACCTTATTTTAAAGCAATACCAAAACGTTTAACCCATTGGGAAATACTGTATCTATTCAATTGGGTACAAACTAAATTCTGGATCATTTCTGTGTTTGTCAGATATTTGAGGTAAGGAAGACAACACAGCAAGCAAACATTTATATATTAAAGGTCCTATATTGTGCAAAAATGACTCTTGTGAGCTTTAAGCCATGGTAGAATGTTGTCACCTCCTCAAAAACATACCTGGAGTTGCTTTTTGAGTAATATGGGCCCTTTAAAAACTACCTAACCAAAATCAAACTTTAACAGCATTACCACAGTTTTATTTTTAAAATGTCTGTAACATGTGCACCCCCAAACACAGCATTTACCCATACATTTTGTAGGTGTTGTTTTTCTTACCTAATTAGTCCTGGTTCTGTGCTGATTGACTGTCTTTTCCCATTCACCCGCCCCCATTTACAGATAGGCAGCACCTCTTATTAAGCAAATGAGTTGACGCTCCAGTGGGCTTTGCAATCAGATAGCGGCTAACTGAAGGTTAATGACTGCTGTTGGACGTGGAAAGGAAACATAAAGGTCGACCTCAGCAAACCAAAAGCCTTTCTGCGTACATATGACCTTTGACCTGACAACTGCTTCCCGCTCCTGTCCGCAGTGCTGCACCCATCGAGTTAACAGACGCGACAACAGATGCTCAATGCTAACATCATTAATCAAACGCCAGAAAAGCTGTCCTTACTTAACTTTTCACTTTGTAGATTGTATATAGTTAAAAGATGCTCTAACTTATCTGATGGATGGTCCACCACCTGTTTGTGTCCATGGAGATGTGATTTCTTTGTGTGTAATATTCCGCAGTTTTTATTAAACTTATTTGCCAAAGGTGGCGCCATCAGGTCAAGTTGCAGGTCAGATCTTTGTAGATTTGACCCTGATCTCAGTCAGAATCTGTGTTTTTCATTTTAGTTTTTAGCTAAAACAACTTTAACTGAATATGCTTAAGGTAGATGAATGTAATGCCATACTGTGGGACATTCCAGGAAAAGAAACACTGTATAAAGAAGTGGACTAATTGAGTGTGATGTCACCCATAGGGTTCGGCTCCAGCCAAATGAAGCTCATCAAGGCTAACAGTTAGGGGCGACTTTAGATTTCCATATTTGGAATTCTGACCACAAGTATCATAGCAACCAAAGTGCCAATCCGGAGCAAGGCTGTTGTTATTAATGTTCACATCTTGATTTACGGACAAAATAGTGAAATAAAAATACCAGGATCATGTAGAGCAGGTTAATACAAACATTTTAAGACCAAAATGGCGAGCCTGACAGCAGCAGTTACGGAGAGAGGGGCCACAGTTTGTCGATGGAGCCGGAAGGGCGCTCATGCTCACTTCCTATTTGGAACGCAGCTGCTAGTGGGTTAGCTATGTTCATTTATATATTCAGTCTATGGAAAGAAATAACATCTCCATAGAGACAAGCAGGTGGTGGACCCTCAAGCAGAAAAGTTATTTGGTGCAGTTCCCAGTGTCTAAGTTGTCACTACTGTAAATTGGCCAATGCCCTCAGGAAGCAACACAGCATAAGCCGCTAACCATATGCGTTAGATCACATTAAAGTAACAAAGCTAATTAAAGTGTTGTAACAGGACTGAAGAGACAAGTCCAATTTAAACACTACACCTGCAAATTAAACGAATTGGTCTCCCAGTTTAACTTGTGCTGCTGCTCCTACTGAAACTATTATTCAGGTTTATAAAGTAAATGAAGACTTCTGCGGTTGACTATAATTAGGTTGTGTTGTTTCTCCTCATCGAAGCAAACCAACAAGAAGCAACTTTGCAAATCCTACTGCAGAAATCTTGACGCCGGAGGTTAATTGCCGTGTTTTGAAAAGTCGACTCCTTTTGCCAGTCTTATATGAACCTTGCCTTTGTCTCCAGTGAACACAACAGAAAGCGAAGAAAAATAAAGAGTTAGGATCCTTAGGGCAGCCGTAGTGTGCTTGGCCGCGAGCCTGGTTTCAAGAGTCTTTCTTCTCAACAGGGGGATCAGCGAGGGACACATATTTTCCTATCAAACAGCAGAAAAAAAAAAACACAGTGTTGTTTAAAATCTACTTTTGTCACTCCGCTCTTGTGTCTGGGGGAAATCTGACGTTTATTTTCAGACGAGCAGCGGGAAGCACAGCGGATTCAATTCAGCCGGAAAAAAAGATCTTTAGTATTGTATAAGTTATCAGAACAAATGGAGACATGCAGTTTGGTGAACTAATGTATTCGTGTCTTGTTTTGGGGATCACCTCCATTTCCATTAAACGATGATGTCTTTTTCAGTGCCTGGACTTATCAGACTGACACTGTGTCTCAGAAGAGTGAGACATCATGATTTCACACAGGGTTGGTTAGAATTCAGAAGGCTCTGTCTGACCAAAGATAGTCCCTATAGATAGTCAGTGGTGGAACGGAACAAAGTTAAAGTAGAAAAGTACTACACTTAAGTACAAATTTGAGGTATCTGTACTTTAGTTAAGTACATTTTAAATTGGACTCTTTTTACTTCACTACATCTGAGAGCATGTATGTACTTTCTACTGCATTTTTTTAACTGAGCTGAAAAGCAAAAATATTTTTATTATTGTTTGAGACCCACTGTAAAAGTTGAGGGGTTTATCTTTAACACATTTGTAGTTTGAGCAAACAAAAATATACAAAGAAAAACGACTAGAAAGAAAAATTATCGATTCAGTTGTTTCTATTGAGCAAAATTCAGCACAAATCGTTATCAAAATCACTACATTTGAAGCCTTATAAGACCTCAAAATATGTGCGAAATACCTAGTTACATTCAGGGGAATTTTGAATAGGCTTGTATTATTTGAACTTTTTTTAAGCAGAAGAACATAGCATACAGTATGATAACTGTGTTGATCTGGTGTCTGAATGTAAGTATTAATTTCTTGATCCCTGTTAATTGCAAGAGATTACCACCATATGTAAATACAATGCACAGCGTGATTAAATGGGTGTTTACATGGCTCCTCTAAAGCTGTCTGAGATGTGAATTAATCAGTTATGTAATTATGTGCTTAACCCCATCAAGTACTAGGGGAAAAACAGGATTTAATAACAAAGAACTATTTTTTTCAAGGGAGTACACTAAAAAAAAAAAAAAAAAAATTGGAGAAGAGAAATTGTGCCTCAGTCGAGTACAAACCTGTTTACAATTTGAGACAATGATCTTAAACAATGAGGCGTTCACAGGAAGGGCATCTGGTATAGAGCCAGCTGGGCTTGCAAAATGGCTATAATGTAAACTGACAGGAGTGATTTTAAGTACTTCTACTACAACTTAGTATTAAGCACAAAAAGTTCTTATTTTGATTGATTTGAGCGTGGCAGTGTCAAGGAACACCCCACCAAACGCTGTATACATAACAAGCTAATAAACGCTAAAGTGACCTCATCGTCATGCAAACGGAAATGAGCCGATGGCCGCTGACTTCACGACATCTTTCTAATCTTCTAATAAATTATTCATAATTTGTAGCAACCAGGGCAGCTATTTTCTAGCCTGAGGCTAAGCACATTTAATTACATGCATTAGCCGTGCCTATAGCAGCAGACTGACAAGTGCTTGAACAAAAGGAGGGTATCATTTCATCGACTGAGACGTTATACTTTGCTCTGACAATAAAGAGCTGACTTACCAAGAACTACTAACTAATTTCTTTGATTGATTTGAACAAAGTAATTATAAACACACTACAATAACTAAAACACATTTGTTTCAGTTCGTACCTTTACACACACCTTTTGGTCATTTCCTATTGGCTGGTTGATTGGTGACACTCCCCTTTTGTTTGATTGTGTTAAAGCAGATATTATGCAAACTTGACTTTTTAGAGCTTTTAACCATGTTATAGTTGTTTCTCCTCACCATTTACTCACCTGAAGTTGTATTTGGAATGATTCGTGCATGTTTGAGCAATCTTTATTCACTTATTTTCAAAAAGACGCCGTATTGCCAATCAATCCCCGTTTTCACCGCCACCGGTACACGCCCGCTGCTCTGTGCTTACTTCGTTCTTTAATTTCATTTTCCTAATCGGTGATACACGCAGGATTTGGCAGTGTTGCGTTGTCATTTTGGTACAAATGAGAAAAAATCCGCTGCTCGCTAGCGAGATCTGCAAGTATCCATCGGAGGTGCCGACTCTTTGTTGTAATGACGTTTATGGTGACGTCAGCTCCCATTGTAAGTGAGTGGACTTGTTTCTTGTTTCTTTTCTATGTCGTTTTAGATGAATATTGCAATTTAAAATGTGCAAATTATAACATAATGATCCACGGGTGTCATATAACTTATAACTTTTATGGGACACAAGCACAACAGGTCGTCTTTGACTCATATTTAAAATGAGCTGCGAGTCATGCCCAAAGGTACATTCTGTTTCCTCCCTCTTTTTTCATGTGTGTTGCCAGTTCTTGAGCTCCACTTTGGCTCTCCAAGTTCAAACATCTCAAGTCCAAGAATGACTAAGAAGCAATTAGAGGCAAAAATAGCATGCAGGCCACTAGCAATGCTACGCACTTTCATGTGGTTCACAGTGAGGTCAAGTCTTACATATTTTTGGACATGAGAAATGAACAAAAATGTGTTAAAAGGAATATTGTACATGGATAAAGAAAAAAATCTGTTCAATCAGTTTTTGAATTTGGTCTGGTCCAAATGGATTAGACACTGTGATGTCTTTTTAAATACATGTTGTTTTGGTGTGCGGTTTTATAGATATACAGGTCTACAGCAGCGCAGTTGGTGTGTTTGTCCTCTGATCCGAAGGTTGGCAGTTCAAATCCCGCTCTCAACATAAACGTCATCGGTAGAGTGGTCCAATGTACAAATCAGTGTTAATCGTCACATTATATTTAGTAAAACCTCTTACTTTTCTCCACATTTGAAGCTGAATTTGTGTCTAAAATGTCTAAAATGTCATATTTTCAGACAGGGCACAAACTCCACAATGTTGATCCTCATCATTTGTCAGAATTGGGTCGATAACATTGAGCTTATGGCTTAAAGTACTTTCAACTGACAAAAAAAAGCCACAAGCTATAACAAACAAGAAGAAATACTTTTTTTCTATGGATGGATCCCGTAATTCCAACGATAATAACCATAAACCAGGACAAAATATCTGAAATGTGACAGTTAAACAGCAAATTCTACCTTAGAATGTTGTCAAGTCCCATGAACCCAACCTATTGTTTCATAAATGTTAAAGCAGTGGTAAATATGTTTGGTTTTTTGGTTGCAACATATTAAAAACATAAAGCATAAACTCACTCACAGATCTACAGGTACAGACATTATTAATCCATATGACAACTGAAGATGTCGTCATATTATCATAGTGATGAGTGTTGGTCACTGTTATCCAACCCTGACAGCACATCCGCAGTCAAGTAGAAAAAATGTGTTCTTTTCATCGATCTTTTCAAAAGCTGTTTAATGATACTCATCTTGTAAATCTGAACCATAGACTGTATAAAGAAGTGGACGTGGACGAGTGGAAGTGAGTGTGACTCATAACGTTTGGCTCCAGTCAAATGAAGCTCATCGAGGATAGCAGTTATAGGGGCCAATTTGGAGCCGAGTTCCATATTTTGGAAGCAACCAAAAAGCCAATTCGGAGCGAGGCTGTTGAAGGTAACGCCCCTTCCCGCCACCACGGGGAAGCACGGAACAGGGGCTTAGCAAAGCTGTCAATCAGACCTGTTGGTAGCACTAGCGGAAGTGACCTCGGGGAAAGAAGGCGGTTAATTTATCTGTTATTAATCTATTAATGTTCATATCTTGATTTATGGACACAATAGCAAAATAAAAAAATGCCAGGATCATGTAGAGCGGATTAATATGAACATTTTAAGACCAAAATGACGAGCCTGACAGCAGCAGTTACGGAGAGAGGGGCCACAGTTTTTCAATATAAAGTAAATTGGAGCCAGTGTCGATGGAGCCAGAAGTGCGCACATGCTCACTTGCTTTTTGAAAGTGGTGGCTAGCAGGTTAGCTATGTCCATTTATAAATACAGTCTATGCCCTGAACGGATAATGTTATGGTTTATATCCTCACATGGGACGCTAACCTGAGCGAAAAATGTTCAAAAGCCAGATTGGGTGGAATCATTTACCCAACAGACGCCATACAGGTTTTTACATTCAATACCATTTCTTCCCCTGATTTTCTCAGTAAGTTCAAACTTCTGAAACACACTCGATTCATTTATAAAAACCGTCAGCCTAAACCTGTAACAGGGCAGAACAAGATTACGTATAAAGCATGCATGTGTTACAGCTGTTACTTTTAATTAACCATTGAATCACAAGACAGTTAGCAATAAGAGCTAAAAATAAGTAGTGCTAAAGCTGTAACTGCTGTTTAATCCCCACACCACATGAACAGCCCTGACAACCTGTGGAGATCAAGAAAGGCACAGCCGCAGCTAACGCCCTGAGTGATGACTTCTATTAGTTATCCAATTACAGAGGCATGTGACTGCTCAACATTAAGGTTTATCAAGCTATTCATCACTTAGCGCTGCAACAACTCTGTAGGTAATAATAAAAATACCCATTTATCTT
Organism: Periophthalmodon schlosseri; assembly: GCA_000787095.1. NCBI lineage: Eukaryota > Metazoa > Chordata > Actinopteri > Gobiiformes > Gobiidae > Periophthalmodon > Periophthalmodon schlosseri. Next base: position 34,823 of record JACM01015163.1, read on the forward strand.
CAAAGTCACGCGGGAATGCTAATGCGCTCGAATCGCCCCAGTCACGGTGCGAACGGCGGCTACAGTAAAGACAGTGATGAATGGAGTTTTTAAGTAGGATTATTGTAAAGCAGTAATGTGCTGTCAACTGTGGGATCTGACGTAATTCTGATTCAAATTGTGGGAGATATATCAGAAATCAGATATATTGAAATTATACATAACATTTGAATATAGAGTTGCCAATTTTAAAAAGGCTGCATTGAGATAAAAAATAAAACAAACTTGTAGCATAATTTTTCAAATAAGTGTATACAGTTATCACTTTCTGCATTTTAAAGTCCATTCACTTTTTTCTACAGTTGAATCTCAATCATGACATTTACAGGTTTTTATCACATTTTGGATTGAATATTGTCATTGTAAGCAAGGAATCAAGATATGTATTTTTGTCAATTTAGCTCACTCCTGTTCAAGTGTAGTCCATTCAAATCTTTTTCCTTCTTTCGCTCTTTCAGTTGTACAAAATTGGCATTAAAATGATGGTAATGGTAGAGTAGAGTGACCCACAGGTTGGCAGTGTGATTCCAGCTCCCACAGATGAACACTGTTGTCGTGTCCATGGGCAAGACACTTAACCCACCTCGCCCCCAGTGTCTGCGTACACTGGTGTATGAATGGGTGAGTGGTTCCTTGCTGTAAAGTGCTTTGAGTGGCTTGAAGGTGGAATATTTTGACCATTTAACAGCAGTATTATTTTTAGATCTTTACTTACTATATGGTTTAAGTTTTTCTTGGCTTTTACTTGACAGGTCAGGAGAGTGTGAAATGGGCGTGAAGAGTGGACAGAGACATACAGCAAATTGTGGGCGCTGGGAATTGGTTTCACACAGGTACAGAATCCATTTGTCCTGTGGCCAAACCTCTCAGCCAATCTCTTCCTTGTCACACAAACCTGATGGTATTTTATGAACTATATGTGTTGACATTGTAGCTAACAAGCTAGCCCTCACTCCACATATACATTACTTCGTACTTCAACTATTTTTGGCTCTGACCCTGAAGAACTATTTCCGTGACCCAAGTACTTATGCTATTAACCTTACCCGTGCAGTACCATAATGAAATCGCTCTGCCTTATTTGCAACAAATTAGCACAGCAGCGAGTAACCTTCAGTATTCAGTTTCTTTCCATACCACCTTCTTGCCATAAACGTGCGCTTAAAATAGGTCAGTGACAGCAGTGCATTCAGATACATTCTTTTAAAACATTAGTGTCCAGTTTTAGCAGTGGCTGTATTCGTGAGCGGTGAGTCAGCCATCATAATGACTCCCGACCTGCAGAGCTCAGAGCTGTTGTTGTAGCCCGCTGTCTAAAATGGTGTGCAGGTTGTTTGAGCACAGCCCGTCTAGGTGCCTGTTAGCAAACGTGGTAATAATGGTGTCATTCTATGGCTTTTGTACAACATATATGAGGAGCTCAGCCATATTTATAGAGCTAATTTGATGCTATTTCCTGCCCGGTGCTAATGGAAACCAATTTGGTGTTTTGTGCCAGGTGGGATTAAGAGCTGCTGTCAGTATTGTGGAGTATGCGAAGAAAGGAACAATAATTCTATTTTGGTCACTTAGATGGCATGAACAAACAAAACAATCTTACAAACACATCCTGTCAGGTGTGTCCAAGGTCTAGGCTCTATCTATTGGTCCTGTTTAAATTATGTTACAGTTTTAGAGAA
>KN484109.1:5477-17739 GCA_000787095.1 Periophthalmodon schlosseri
GAAATACAGTTTAAATTATGTAGTCCACTTTCATGTTTAGCCCTAGATTAGACCTGTAATAGTCCTATTATTAGACCTGGTTAGCCCTAGATTAGACCTGGAATAGTCCTGTTATATAGCTGATTTAGATCTGGTGGTACTCGTAAAGCCAGATCTTTTCTTTGGTGGTACTTGGAGTGAAAAGTTTGAGATCTCCATGTAGGTAGCGGCCCCTCCACCAGAAAAGTTACACACTGTTAAGTAAGTTAAGAATAAATTGCAAGCCTTTACCCAAGAATATAGATAAAAAGACTATAATACGTTTGTTTTGCTGCATTGTTCATGTTAACTTCTTAATACATGAAGGTACATGTAAGTAAAAATATATATACAATATTGTACCACCTTTCTCTAATGCTATAGTGTTGTTACTGCTAATACTGGGAATACTTAAAATGCTAATCTTACAACCCAAATTATCACCAAGGTAAATCATCTTTATCTTGAGAATTTTGATGTAGAAATTAAATTTTAAATGTGCAAAATATCACAGGTGTATTAAATTCTATGAGTAGCCATATTCCTGCCCATCTGAACAGGACACATTATGCTGTTGTAAGCAGTTGTCCATTTGCTGTCTCCACTTAAACAGCAGATTGTCCGAACTAACCGCAGCTTTCAGAGTCCTTTCCATTTACCCCCCGCTCCTGATCGGATCCTTCTGCCCCCTGCGCTCTGGTATTTGATTAGGCTCTCTGACAGTGCAGGCATCCATCTACATAGCCCTGCCTGCCTGTGGGTAAGCTGCACTCATAACTTCAGGCCCCTAATGCAATCGCAGCCATTAGAACACAATGGAGCAGGAATAGAGGCTTGTCTGATATACTGAGGATAGAGTGAAGCTTCTCTGGCTCTATTAAGAAGAGCACTTATACATCACAGCTTTGGCGCTGCTCACATATCTCTGCTCCAACAGGTCCGGATTTGGAGACGTTTTTGTTGAAGATAGCCACCGATTTAAAAGTATTTTGGACAGTTATGTTAAGGTACACTTTCTTGTTCCTAGAGGAATAGCTGTCCTCTGCATTTGACCCATTCTTCGATAAAACTGGGCAGCCAATAAGGGGCCGTGGGCTACCGCCTGGCCTGTGTCCTGAGTGCACAGCGGAAACCCACCCACACTCTGGGAGAAACATGTGAACTTCACACAGAAAGGATAGAAATGCCCTACCTGGCCTACATCAAGGAATCACTCACCCATTCATACGCTGGGGGCAAGGTATGTTAAATGTCTTGCCGAAGGACACAATGACCATATTCATTTGTGGGAGCTGGAATCGCACTGCCAACCTGTGGGTCAATGGATCTGACTGCTCAACCAATGATGTTTATGTCGAGAGCGGGATTCAAAACGCCATACTTCAGATCAGACGACAAACACTTTACCAAATGAGCTACTGTTATATGTGATTGAGCAACTAAATCAAATACCCTTGAATAGTAATAATAGTTCTCGCATATGTGAATGTTCCATGACTAATCACAACACTAGTGTTTGCCTTGTAGGTTGCAGTGAGGTCTCAACTTGTTTTCAGTACATGTTCCCTAGCAGCCAATCCATAAAGACTTTGGAAAGTAGTATCAGATTTGTGCTGCTGCTCTATCTAGTGGCAGCCTTATTTTCTATATATTTTTGTACCTAGTATCTTGAGTATCCAGTTCGTTTGTGACCCCATTAAAACCATCCCTCGTCAGTCCAGCTGCCCGTGTGCTAAGGCCAGGGTTCAGAGCAGAGAGCCGGAGATGCACTTTTATCTGAGAGTCTATAATTGAATCTCAAATGCCAGCCCAGCAGCCTGCAGCCAGTGGCATATTTAGATGTTTGGACCATTTTTCAAAGTTAACAAGACAGCTGCCTGCGTAATGTCTTCAAGGACCCTTTAAGTCCAGTTTAATGTTTCTGGAGTACTTTCAACTATATGGTCCAGTATGGATTTATTTTCACCCCTTATCCCCTGTTTGCTATTAAAAGAGAATATATGGTGGCCACCCATTATCTAAAAACAACCTCCATGATACATTGGCAAAACAAAAAAACTGTCCTGCACATAAAAAGTAAGTAAACTGTTCAAAACGACTGCTTAATAGGTATAAAAGTGGACAGAGTTTTACCATCATGATAATGTAACAACAACTAGCATGTTAACCACACACTTCCTGATTATAGTAAAATAGTAAAGTGCTAGTAAGTAAGATAGTAAAATGCTTTCTAATTAGATGCAGACTGCTTATGTTGCTTATACAATATAGCTGTACTGGGCTAAAATACAAAAAAACCCCAAAAAAACAAACAGGTACGTGTTCTTTAAGTGACTTCAATACTCCATAAATTGTATGAGAAAAATGATATATTTGTCATATATCAATGTATATAAGTAGTTCACAAATTAACTTTTCCCTTTTGGAAAAATAATGAATGTATTTATCCAGGATACATAATAATTTGGACAAACTGAAACTTGGACAGATTAAAAAAAAGTACTGGTGACAAATATCAAATACATTTTAAATTTTGATCATTTCTACTTTGAATCCAATCCTTTTCTTTGACTTGTCATAATAGCTGAAGATACATATTTTGCACTGAAGGCATAAGCAAAAATCATTATAAGAACTTTCAATTAGGCTGGCGACGTGTGTGACAAAAGGAGGCTGGGGACACAATCAAATCAATAAATGTGTTTTTGTCAATGCATTTATGTGTGCTTAGCTGCCTGTCACGGTGGTGAGAAAGCTTTTGTCCTTTTTATCCCAATCAAATCAATCCTCGTTTCCTTTTACTCACAAGGTTTGCCTACAATCTCGAATTTCCAACACCCGTCTGTATTCCCACCCGGGACACAGCAATCTCTCGTCAATAGACTCTTATTCACACTGAGCTGAATGATTTGGGGAACTATCGAATTGCAATTTTTCTCACAAGCACTGAGATTACATTTGCAATTTAAGTTTTAATGGGATGATTATGTTCATTGTGCTCATTTTAATCGTGTCCAGGGGCATTAAATGTGAGACAAGACTGAAATATGAACTGCTAAACTAACACCAAAATCCCGTGCATTTCAGAACACATTTGTGGAGGTCTACAGGGTTAACAGGTTTTATACAGAATAAGACAAGCTAGTTTGTTGTTTTGCAGAGGAAATTGTAGGGCTGCAACAACTTATTGGACTATTTTTATAATGGTTAATCGTTATCTGTAGCAAAACAGACTCTAGCTGTGACTTGCACATACTTTTTGCCAGGAAAACAGGTTTTATCACAAAACAAGTGCTGTTATCTAATTAAAATGAGACAGTCACGAAGTATAAATATTGTAATTTTAAATGAAAAATACTTAAATATTTTCTGTCTCAATAACCCTTCAGTTTGCATATTTTAAACTGGAATTGGTTAAAGCCTAGGAAAAATCTCCAAAGTTCAATAGAAATAATAATTTTGACAAATCTAAAATACAAAATAAAAAAAATAAAAAAAGACTTCTCAACTACAAAAATAATCATTAGTTTCTGCCCTAATCACGTGAAAAGCCGCCTTTGTTCATCACAACCATTCAAATTGGCATTACTTTTGCAGCCTTAGTTCACACTGTTGGATTCTGACCTTTTGGAAAACGTCAGTATTTTTACGAGATGAGATTGAAGTAGATGGACAAAGACACATCAATTGAAGTACTTGTGATTGCAGTTCGAATGCAATTATCCACTTATGTCTCACATTTTGTACCACTCGGGTCATCACCGTGTTCAGACCAATCTCTCCTTTCAACAGGTCTTTCATTCTTCTGCTGTCCGTCCTCTGCTTTGGTTCCTCCATCTTTCTTCTCTGTCCCTTCACCTCCTGACGGCAATATTAAGGCTTGTGATAAATATACACTGGACCATCCCTCTAGGCCCCTTTTTCCATTTGCAGTACTTCATTTTGTTATATTGTGTTTGTCAAATTCGTTCCTACTCTTCTTGTTATATCTTCTTTGGTAAAGACGTGGGGGGTGTATAGCCATAGGAAAATGACATACTTAATGTGCATCTCAAAATCTCAAAGGAATGGTGAATGGTGTGGAAAATAAATATAATGTATTTCAGTAGCCAAAATAGAGATTATTATAAAGATATTTCGAAGGGATTGGACAAATTCTTGCACATCAGAAATTCCACAATGTTTCTTCCCAGTGGAGAACAATCTTTTGATGTAGAATTTATTTTTAAAGCAGACCTATTACGCAAAATTGACTTTTCAGAGTTGTTGTTGTTGTTTCCCCTTCTCATTTACCCTCTCGGAGTTGTATTTCAAGTGATTCATGCATGTTTGATCAATCTTTAATCGCCGATCAATCCCAGTTTTCGCCGCCACCGGCATACAGCCACTGCTCTGTAGTGACTTTGTTCTTCAATTTTATTTTCTTAATCGATGAGACACGTAGGATTCGGCAGTGCCACATAATAACTTTGGTACAAATGAAAAAAATCTGCTATACAGCTCTTTGTTGTGATGATGCAGACTTGTTTCTTTTGTTAAGTAATTTTAGATGAATATTGCGATTCAAAATGTGCAAATTATAACATAATGATCCACGTCATAGATTATAATTATATAGCAGAGACAAGCACAAAAGGTCTTCTTTAATTGCCACCAATCTGCCCCCAATTTGTATTACATTACAATAGACTGCTAAAGAGTAACACCACACTAATAACTGATGCAACCACTGCTTTTACTGAAAGTTATAAAAACAAGTTTTAATTGTATTTATGTAACATTCTTATATTAATTATTCATTATTATGTTAATTAGCGTACTATGAATTGTATTACAATTGTTATTATAATTGTTTTTTGGACTTTAGTAAACAGCCCATAGCACCTGATAAAATGACATTACATATTTGTAATGAAAAATGCCTTTTTGCCTTTGTCTTAACAGTTAATGTGTGTGCTGTACGTGGATGGCATGACATATATCTCTATTTTAAAACCGATGCCCTTCCCAATTATCCCATATAAATGATCTGCAAAATGAGAGTACAAGATTATAATCCCTTGGGACTGGATTATCACAGTCAATCTGAAGCATTTACCATATGAATATGTTTGTGCTGAGCCTGTAATTATTTGTTATTCATCTTTTTGTCTGGGGCTGTCAAAGCAAACCAGTGATTTGATATACATTAAGACAGATGCCCTTCCAATCACAACCGGCTACATTAATGTGACTGAACGGAAAACAATGATACTTTGTGCTTGTGTAGTTCTGAGGTTATATTATTCTTAATAAATATAAGTGTATCCACAAAAAATAAAAACAGCAAAGGACGATAGCCCATAGAAATGCCAGTAAATAATTCAATCGTTTTCTAATGTAAGATTTACACCCATAAATCTGAATACAGACTGTGATTTGTAGTGGTACCTGACCTTTGACCTTTCCTGGAGTAGTTTTTTGAGGGAGTTTCTCAGAACAGCCTGCTCCCCCTCCTCTCTCTCTCTCTCCTTTGCCTGTGAAAATATGTATTAGTATTTATTACCTCATTCGCAGTTCATCAACATATAGTTATATATTAGAGAGTGGAATAACTGCATGCAATAACCATTTATCCTGGTGAGACACTAAGGCTTATAAACACCTGACTGATGACGAGTAAGCCCCAGCCGCTGTCCTGCACATGATATGATTTGGTTTATTGATGTCTGTCAGGTTGCATAATCCCTGGCTAGTTTGACCTGTCATAAGGAAACATCCTAATCCACTCACAGTCGATTTATAGTGTCGGAGATTATCTGATTAAAGACGGCACGTAGCAGACACTGACTGAGAGGCGACAAGTATATAAACCAAGGAGTAAGGTAGAATAGTGTAATTATGTGAGATTAAAAGATAATGGCCACATTCATTTGAAATTATTAAATCTTCAAAAGGTCGCTTTAAAAATAGGTATTTCATTTTAATCAAGAGTTAATTACTTAAACCTTTACTTTGTCACGACTTTCTTTGCAGACAGTAGGACATTTATAGTAATCTCCATATACCCAGTAATTTTGCTGAGAAATGCAATATAGAACCATGCATTAGGCCAGTTATACAAAGTCTTTTCCTCAACATTACATAGTAATACGTCTCATAACACCCGTCACTTTAAATAACAACTCAGCAATACTTACTACATTCTATTTACTATTTGCATGGCTGGCTTTGCACTGTTTTTCTGTCCAATTGTAACATAGGCTGGCCTTTAGCGTTAAAGTGTGAGACAGAAGACAGCAGAACGGGCGTTGTCCACAATTTTTATTTCTTTTTTCCAATAATTTACCAAAGTGCACTGTGCAATGGCAGCAGCAGAACATGGTGTGTTGGTCTCAGTGCCCTTTTATACTGTCCCACTAACTGGATAAAACTAGTGTTCCTTAAGAGGGGTGTTTAAAAATAACACTAGCTCTTTAAAACTCTTAAACCTCCATAAAACCAAATAAACCCATAAACCAAATTAACTTTATACATATATATACACACATAAAACCTAAAAACAAACACTAAATATACTTAAAACCCATAAACCCTTTAAAATGCCCAACATGCCTCCCCTATACATTCCCTGCCTTGGTCCTGCCCCAAAACCTTTTTAAGGGAACTCATTTCACCAGGGAACTCTTTGACACCTGGACACGAGGACACAGGAGGTAAGTTAAACATTCTTAAAACACTATTCACTAAAACACTGCAAATTACACCACACACAAACACTTAAAAAGATTCTTAAACAAGTATTGGATTATAATATTGCCCAAATCCAATGTAATGAATTATTAGCTGTTAACTTTGAATTTGTCTTCTTTTCCCTCCAGGACACACAGCTTCAATTAAAGTGCCACTGTGCCTCCAGATCTAAAATTGGGTAAAAGAACAGACAAGTTAAATAAACATTTTAAAATCCTTTGTGTGCAATTGTTTCATTTTTAAAGTGAAAATAATGTTCAAAGTGCTGTGTGCTATTAAAGTGTAAGTGCAATTTAAAGTGCATAAAGTGAAGGGTGTAAAGTGCTGTTACTTTTGTAACAAATGGGCTGTTTGTTACACCAGTGTTCATTTTATTATAGTTTATATTTTATTTACTATTATTCATTTGTTTTATGCTGCACCATACCACCAAAGCATAGTTCTAGTTTGTGAATTTTGGCCGCCTAAAACTTTTTCAAATTCTGATTAATGGCTAAGGTCAGTTTAGTTCACAGTGCTACACAAACCCTAATCATATACGCTAAAAAAAACATAAACAAGAATAACAATTAAAAGATTATTAACAACAAAATGTCAGGCCTAAATAAGACAACAGGGGCCTATTTAGAAAATCACTTCACTCAGGTGGGGACTCTTTTGCGCCTTCCAAAATATCCCCACATACTTCCTGTTCCCGCAAGCGCCGCGTGTCTTGGCACTTCCACCTCTTCACCATATGCCGCAGGTTTGGCGCTAAAACTCTGTCACAAATCTTATTATCTCATTCTGTTCATCAAATTAAGAAGAGACACATGTTGAGTTTAAGTCTACCTGGATATTAGATTAACATAAATATCTGTAACGCGCGTAACAGGTGCCATAAAACAGCTAAATTTCCGTGAACCTACCTTGTTCTTCTGATGTTTACGCAGATCTTGCTTAGCTGCAATAAGCTAACAAACGCATCATGTGATTCCTGCACAGTACATGTATATCTAAATTTATCTTTAAATCATCTAACCAGTTTTTAAAATTATATATTAGTGGAGTCGGGCATCTTTTTCTCCACCTGTTTCAAGCGCGTTTCGCTGGTGGTGCTGGAGCGTCCAATGAGAGCGCGGAGGCGGAGAAAGAGGCAGAGAAGTTGGAGGAGAGAGTGAGAGACGGATTTGGAGAGACAGTGAGCTGCTTTAGATTGACTGGAAGTCGGTGGAGACACATACTAAATCATAGACATATTTGCTTTGTATTTGCTGTTTTCCATCCTCGCCTTTTCCTACGTTCTTTTTCTATTGCCGCTTTATGTTGCCACAAATTTATTCCATCCCTCCACAGGTTGGTCGATTTAATCCAGTCATCATGGATTATTTCTCTGTATTATAGACATGTAGATCGTCACAGAGCGGATCGAAATGGGCACGGTCGATTGATCCCTATTTGGGAGAGAATTACACAGATTGCGCGGTACGGAGTGTGGGAGCGCCTCGCACATCCAAGGCAGCAGCGCCGAGGAGGAAAACCTGTGGAGGATCTGCGCGATAGGAACCACAGACGGGAAGATGTCAACACGAAAAAGAAAAAGTCCTGTTTTTTCCAGCTGCCGTTGACTGATGACAAGTAACCTGGGGACCGGGACTGGGCGAAACGAGGTATGAAGTATGCTTGGTTATAGAGGGGTGCGACTGTCTGTCAAATCACACTGGAAGTAGGTTATGTTTTTGGATGAAATATATTTTGATAAGTTAACTGTGCAGCCCCTACTCCCTGAAGTGTGTGGTGGGAATTATTATTTTTGCCAGTGCCTATGTGCCTGATCTTATTTTCATGCTGTAATGCCAGAGGATTTGCACCAGCCCCCAGCTAACAACAATGTAACACAGATGACATTTTATGGCATAGATGGCTGGGAGCAGAGTGGGATGTAAAAGACAGAGCAAGGGCAGTGTACTCATTGTAGCACTGTCATCCCAGTGAAGTCAGATGTGACTCAAAGGAAACATATTCTACCTTTATGAGCTCTCATTATGTGGATAGCCTCTGTTCAGGTCAGGTCATTTGTGTTATCTCTGTCGTTTGTGTTATCTGCTTTACGTTTTGTGTATAATTTTGTATGATCTCTCTGTATCCTTCGCACACTCTGTGTCTCTTGTTGTACAGACAGGTGAGAGAACCATGGAGCCTCCCCCCTCGCTCAGCCTGGCCCTGTTGGGAGGCAGTGAAGATGAGGACCAGCGCTTCCTCCTCCCCCTGGGCAGTTTACCCCATCCTGCCAGCGCCGGCAACCAGCCAGGATCAAACCACTCCAACCACATGGGGGGATCAAGTCTGGACCGCCTGAACGGCAGCACCCCGTCCCCGTCACCTGTCACACCCAGCTTACCCCCTACATCTCTCCCCAAGCTCCCTCTGTCCTCCTCTGGCGCTCAGCCTCTGCCCCCACCCATTCCAAATGCACTGCACCCCACTAGCACCCCACTATCGTCCTGCCTGGGCTCACAGCACAGCTTGAGTGGGGACAACTCACCTGTGTACAACGCCCTGTTCTACTCGTCCCACTCGCCCTCCATGGAGCGAGAGAGGGACCGGGAAAGAGAGAGGGACAGAGAGAGGGGCTCCAAACACAGGCAGGCCAGTCCCTTGGTGCACCGCAGAGACAGTAACCCCTTCACCGAAATCGCCATGAGCTCGTGTAAGTACACGGGGGGAGTTATGAAGCCGCTGAGCCGACTTAGCGCCTCCCGCAGGAACCTGATAGAGTCGGACAGCAGCAGTGAGACAAAAGAGGGCGGGGTTTCTGCTGTGGCAGGAGCGGCGGCCCAGGACAGACAGAGGGACACCCCTCACTGTTCCTCTGTGGGACAGTCCACTACCCATCAGCCCCCTCTCCAGAGCCCACCAGAGATTGTGATTTCATCCAAGGAAGACTCGCCATACCTCAGAGCTGGCTATGACATCACTGATTCGTCATCCAATCAGATGTCTATCTATCACCAGAACCACGCGCTGGTGGAAAGCAGACGTGCCCAGTCGGGACGGGGCAGCCGGCAGGGGGGCATGGGGACCGTGGGCACCGGAGCCAGGGGTAGCACCTCCAAGGCTTCAAAACGCAAAAACCAAAACATTGGCTACAAACTGGGTCACCGCAGAGCATTGTTTGAGAAGAGGAAGAGGCTCAGTGACTATGCCCTTATCTTCGGGATGTTTGGCATTGTCGTCATGGTGATCGAGACGGAGCTGTCGTGGGGCGTGTACACAAAGGTAAGGAGGCGGGGCTGGGGGCAATTAGAGGTGCACTTGACAGACAACTCACCTTTGCACTAATTAGTCTTTCACTCTGGTGGAAATAATACTGCCTTTAGTCTTATCAGTTTTACAATGTAGTGAACACAGTTAATGGCACTCTCAGTGTTTGGAGTAAACGCTTAAGTTTCCACACTACAAGTTTGTAATGAAAAACCCTTCTGCCGCCTGCCTCACCGTAACTGTTTTAATTTACTCAGTGCTGTGTAAATGGCTGCCGCTGCCTCTTTGATTAAATTTAACTGTAACTTCCTTTTATACAGCTATGTCAAAATAGGACCTGGTAAACATTAGTGTATTTATTATTTAGCAGAGGTATTATCTAGCATAACTTTACATACAGAGCAAATTTTACATATGTACAGTCATTCTTGGTTAGTCCCTGCAGGGGTTAGTACATAAATCTGTGACGATGATTTGGAGTTGTCAGTTAGCATTTTAGCGCCCAGTTGGATATTTGTGTTCAACATATGAGCTAGCTGCAATGCTAAGGAGTCAGGAATTGTTGTATTTATAAGTTTAGCTTTAGCAAGTTCCTTTCACACATCTATCTGAGACAAGGCTACAAGTTACAGGTTCTTGTTTTGCTGTTACGAAAGACTATTCTAATTTATGGTTGGCTGATATTGACAGAATTATTATCTCAATATATTTACATTTTTCCCCACAATAACAATATCAGATTATATTTTTTCAGTTCAACAGAAATGGTCTACACATAGCTGTATATGTCTTGGTTAAGGTTGAAGTATTGAGGTAAATAGTGAATAGATTGTAAAAGATTAGCATATTTTTGCAGATTTTCAACAATGATATATAGAAGATATACTCGATATTGTTGCTTTGCATACTTAACTTTGATGATTTGATGATTGATTGATTATCTTGTCCAAACATCGCTCACGTCTATTCCCAGTACATGCTACCGGTATGTTTTCTATAGATGAAGCATGTTACCATAGCAGCGTGTTTTCGGTAATTATTGAAAATTGTAAGTTGAACGGTGTCTCTCTTTGACAAGATAATAGCACATTCACGATTGCGTTACCATATTAAATTGGTGGGAGCATTCAATACAACAGCAGACTACATTTGGAGGGTTGTGCCTTGTATGTGACCAGCCATGTCAGTTGCTGCTTCTGGGTGATGTAATGCAATGATGCAGAGGACAGGGGGGCCAGATTATCAGTGGGAGGCCAGGATCTCATTTGTCTGTGTAATGGGGAGTGTAATAAGCTATATCGTCCTCTGGCTGTATCTGTCTGTTTATTTTTGCTGTGTGTATGTGTTTGTATTTACATATTTATGGGGTCTTAAAATTCACTTGTGGTAACTCAAGGGCAGCAAATTGAAACCACAGTTTTTGAGTTGTGGACTTTGGGTGATGGATTTAATTAGCTTTTAATTAGGGTAAGGTCAGAGTAAGATGTGGTAAGCGTGTTAAATGTGTGCTGAAGCATGGCTGGACAATTAATCGCAATTGAATCAACATTGCAGTTTGAGTGGTCTCCAAGATCAAATCTCAAAGGGCTATAATTATTCTGATAACAGAACATCCTCTGCAAAAACTAAACTAGCAATCTCTTTATGGGAAAATACTACTGTAGTTTTATCTGTTATCTGTTTATCTGTTCTCTACAAATATGTTCTAACATACATCCTACGCCACATAATCAATCACACCATCATCCGGTTTTGTATTGTATTGTTTTTGTACCTGTTTTTATGTTTTTAACTTGTTCTGTACAGTGTCCTTGGGTGTTTAGAAAGGCTCTTATATATAAAATGTATAATTATTATTGTAAAAGCCAAAGTTAAATCTGTCATTTATGGCTCGGGGTTTTGTCCTTTGGATGAACCAGTTTCTGTCTTAAAGTGTTTGTAGGTTTGAAATAGACTGGAATCACAAACTGTCTGAAAATTCTCTGAAGTTTTTCAGACACATCCATTGTCTAAGGAAGGAAGGAAGGCAGCGTCTCTGAAGTTTTCAGACACATCCATTGTCTAAGGAAGGAAGGAAGGCAGCGAAACGTCTTCACTCCTACAACTTTTTATCCAGTTGACAGACTTAATTTTGGCTTTTACAATAATAATAATAATAATAATAATAATAATTAATACATTTATATATTAGACATAAGACACACCCGCTGTTTAAGGAAGGAAGTAAGGGTGTGTCTGAAAGACTGCAGAGAATTTTCAGACAGTTTGA
>KN484110.1:0-15491 GCA_000787095.1 Periophthalmodon schlosseri
GTTTTGTGTTATATATTCATAATTGCAACTATAAATAAACAACATCAACCGTGCACGCCTTGCATTGGTGATGTTCAAAAACAGTGCATATAAACGCCCTTGCCCTCTGTCTGAGATTATGACATCATATTTAGATTGGAGTTGGTTCTTTTACCATTATTAGGGCCCGAGAACGAATGTGTGAGGAGGGCAAGTCAGCAACTCGTCCGCCTTGCACTAGTGCGAGAGCCCTATTGTAATTGTACATTTTTGGGGAAACTCACAAAAATCAAGCAGTAAACAATGTATAGACAAGTAAGTGGTATCGAAAAATAGAGTTCAGTGAGCTCTAATTTTGAGTGAAGAAGCTGAGAAAAATTAATGAAAGACGGCTCAGTAGCGTCATCTCAAAAGTCGATTTACATTGCATCAATGGGAGTCTGGCCCAGAAAAATGTCATCAAAATAGGTCACGTCAGGACATGTAAAAAATTATATTATGGCCCCCCCCAAACCCTACAGGAAGTCGGCCATGTTGGATCAAACTCGGGATCGACGAAATCACTCATCATAATCTTTTGACATCTCCTCTATACAGTTTTCATCAAAAACACTCCAAACTTGGCCAAAAGATACAAAACCCATGTGCAATAAAAGGTTATAAATTACATTTTAAATAAAATGTTGGGCGTGGTCATGGTGATTTTTCAACAAAATGTAAATTTTTTGGAAAAATGTAAAAAATGATATCTTTCATAAACTTTGTCAGATTTGAATGGACCCAATGAAGCGCACGTGCACATTTCTGAGCTGGTGATGACATGGAAAATACAGCTCTACCATTTAAGATGGCTCTATAGCGCCCCCTTCAAATTTCATTTTAAAAAAATCATAAAAGCCAATCTATTTGTCGTGGATATTTCAAAAAAATTACCGAGAGGCTCTTCATAATGAGGAACAATGTCACCAAGTCCCATCATTCTAACTCCTATCATTTAGGCGTAAAAAATGGAAGAAAAAAAAAGATTATTATTATTATTATTATTATTATTATTATTATTATTATTATTATTATTATTATTATTATTATTATTATACACCAATGGCAGCCCGGCCCAGAAAAATGTCATCGTAGACAAATGAAACTTAGCATCAAAAATAGGTCACGTTATAAAAAATTATATTATGGCCCTGCTCTAAACCCTACAGGAAGTCGGCCATATTGGATCAAACCCGGGATTGACAAAATCACTCATCATAATCTTTTGATATCTCCAACAGTTTTCACCAAAAACACTTCAAACTTGGCACAAAAGCCATGTGCAATAAAAGGTCATTAATTAGATTTTTATTTTACTGCCAAGTAAATCGCTCCTGAGAAAAAGAAAAAATGCTCAATGCTCTTGAAAATCGGCACAAAATTAGAGATTGACTCAAATTTAAGTTACCGGTACATAACGTCACCAAGAACAGGACTGCTCAGTGGCACCCTCTGGCAAATTAAAATACATTTCGAGAAAGGAGGGAGCCTATTATTTCATTGGGGGCACATAAAACTTGGCAGGTACATAGAGCATCTCGAGATAGACAAAAAAGTATATTATGGCCCCGCCCCAAATCACACAGGGCCTTGGCCATCTTGGGTCAAACTTGAGAAGTCCAAAATCTAGACCTCTTACTTTAACAAACTTGTCCTAGGGTTTTGATCCAACAGACTCCAAACTGAGGCTGCATTATCAGGACATATCTGGGTTCAAAAGTTGTTAAAAGAATTTACATAAGTCTCAGGGTGTGGTCATGACGAGCTCTTAATGAAGCTGCCATTTTGAAAACTTTAGAATTCCTGTAACTCTTGCAAAAATTGTCGGATCTGGGCGAACCCAATGTAGCGTTTGTGTATTTTGATAAACTGGACATAATCATGTGTGAATTAAACTTGTATCTTTAAAAATGTCTCTCCAGCGCCCCCTACAAAGTTAAAATGAGTATATTTAGTATACCCATAAATTTAGTATGTCGTAGATAAATAAAATTTGGTACAAACAGCCTTTATGAGATTCTGAACAAAAAAGCCAATGTAGACCACGTCCTATTTACACCCACATTTACATGGCCAAGCCTCAAAAAAGTCAATGAGAAGTAAAAAAAAAAAGTTTGTCGTAATCAAATGAAATTTGGTACAGTCATTCTTCATTTGACTCTG
Source organism: Periophthalmodon schlosseri (assembly GCA_000787095.1). Lineage (NCBI taxonomy): Eukaryota > Metazoa > Chordata > Actinopteri > Gobiiformes > Gobiidae > Periophthalmodon > Periophthalmodon schlosseri. Next base: position 2,182 of record KN484110.1, read on the forward strand.
AGCAAAAAATCTATAGGTACGACACCCTATTTCCAACGTGCAGGCAGCTACTTTGAATGAAAATATGCAGATGTCCAAAATCTAGACCTCGTACTTTAACGAACTTGTCCTAGGGTTTTTATCTGATGGACTCCAAACTGGTCCAGTATGATCAGGGCATATCTGGGATACAAAGTTGTTAAAATAATTTACGTAAGTTCCAGGGTGTGGTCATAATAAGCTCTTAAAGAAGCAGCTGTTTCGAAAGCATAACAATCCCTGTAACTCTTGCAAAAATGGTCGGATCTGGATGGACTTAATGTAGCATTTGTGCGTTTTGACAATCTGACATAATGATATGTGGATTAAACTTGTATCTTTAAAAGTGGCTCTCCAGCGCCCCCTGCAAAGTTAAAATGGGATGGAAGAATTTAATTTGTCATAGACAACACAGACCCTTCCAGCCACAAGAGTTGCAAGGGTCCTTTATCACTGCTTGCAGTTTTAATTATTATTATTATTATTATTATTATTATTACCACACTAGTATCTACTACAACTATCAATGACATAAATGTGCACTCACTGATGAAGAAGATGAGCAGATGTCCGGCCATGGCGCTGGTGACAGTTCAGACTCAAAGTGTCATAATGAACTCAGGGTTTGAAAGAAGAGGAAGTGAGAGCGACCACCACAGTCTTAATCAGGTTGTACAGACCACACCTCCGTGAGATTGTCTGATCGTCTGAGCTTGGAGAATAACCATTGTCTGTACAGGAGCTAAACAGTGACTTTATTTATGAAATGAATGACTGTTAGATTCAGATCAGTGAAAAATGTGTGAATGTACTGACCTGTACTGAGCTATTTTTAAAATATAACAATATGACATGGTTGATGAAATCAAGTTGTTTAAATTCATATTGAATCAAAATGTGGATGAAAATGTAAATAGGAGTAAATTGCTAGGGAAAAGTGCTATAAGAAGTCACTCAAAAGAGTGTGGAGAGACGTGATAGACCCTCTCACTCTGTAGCTACTGGCTGCAGCCTACTGTAGATAAGCTCTCGTGTTAAAGCTGCCCTGGCACATCTTCCTATAATGTCTTCAGGTTGTTGACAGTTTAGTACAAATTAGATTGTCAGTTGATGTCATTCTTGGAGAAAGAGGAAGGAAGTCTGACAACTCACAGGCTGTAGGTGAGAGGGTGTTCTTAAAAGGCTACTAATGCTGAGAAATGCTAGAGTTTACAGATGCATTACTGCATTGCCTCAAATGTTCTGCACTCAATCCATCCATTTTCTATCACTTATCTGGGGCCGGGTCACGGGGGCAGTAGTCCGAGCAAAGATGCCCAGACCTCCCTCTCCATGCATACTTCCTCCAGCTCTTCTGAAGGGATCCCAAGGTATTCCCAGACCAGCTGAGAGACATACTCCCTCCAGTGTGTCCTGGATCTTCATTGCCACCAAGGAGCTTGCCAACCACCTCAGTGACTTCAACCTGGGAGACCCTCTCCCACTTATAGAGCCACAGTTGCCATGTGATGTAATAATGTAATGTAATGTGTTTAGAATTAAGGTGGATTTTACACACCATCTAAAGAAATGAACCTATTCTTAACCTGTCAGGAACATGAGCCGACACTTTCTCCAGATCTTTAGTCAGTGTGTTGGTTTGAACAACAACAAAAACTGGAGGGTTGCCTGTTGATGTTGTACATGGATTGCCCAGACACAGTGAAATGCCCTGGGACTCAAACCCTCAACCTTCTGTTTTGAGACTTGTAGACATTGCGATCCAACTGAACTTAAACAGGAAGCTATTAACCTAAAACAGTTGCTGCATCTCAATTCTCTTTCCTCACTTCCTTCTCCTTGCCCCCTCCTTGTACCTTCATTTTTGTTTTTATATTAAGTGGTGTTCCAAGGCTCAGAGGAGGCAAGGGAAGGAAACCACAGAGAAAACATGAATGAGGGTTCAGGAGGCAGACATCAGATAAAATTATACAACTTTATTTCCCAATGAGGAGTTTGTATTGTTGCAACAACAGGGAGAGCAACAAAGGATGTTTGACATGTTGCATAATTCTGAATTAAAACTAATAAAAACATGTTCAAACATTCAAACACATTTATCTGAAAGCAAAGACTGTGGCCGGGACTTCCTCACACATTCTTGCAGAATCAAGGAGAGGAATCGAGGAGACGGAGGTGAGGAAATGACACGCAGTTCTTTGCCTCAGGTCCTTCTGTGTCTGTGTTCTCTCACATGCCCTCGGTGCACTGCAAAAAGTAAATAGCTACATAATTTACTACTATATAGTTATAATCTATGACACACATGCACTGACTTAATAAAAGAAACAAGTCCTTTGATTTCCGGGTTGGGAAGTTGTGGTGCAACATGAGTTACAAGGAGCCAATTCCCCCCTGCCCCTTACGGTACTCCGCCATAAACAAAAGTGCCGCATGCTGTCGGCCCCTCCTATGGATAGCTTCAGATCACGCTAGCAAGCAGTAGATTATTTTTTTTTCCATTTGTGTCAAAATGACTACACGATGCTGCTGAATCCTACGTGTATCACCAATTAAGAAAATAATACTGGAGAACAGAGTACAGAGCAGTGGGTGCGTAATGACGTGTTGAATTCAGGAGAATAAAGGTAACTCAAACATGCATGAATTACTCTAAATACAACTTCGAGAGGGTAAATGCAAAGGGAAAACTAGTATAACAAAGCTCTGAAAAGTCATTTTTGCGCAATATGTCTCCTTTAAAGATCAAAGACAAAAGTTTAGTTTGTTAAGTTTGTTTTCATGCTTGACAGTTTTCCAGACAGTCTTCCTCAGAGTGGTCATGTGATGTTACTGTGACGTGTGTGGTCATCTGATTTACACTAGTAAAATCAGATGATTTGGCGGTGTCTTCCCACCAGTGGAGGTAGGACGACAGCGCCATCTGCACTCCGACTTCTTCAAGACAGTATCCCAGGTATGTTAGAGTAAAAAAGCCCCCTTGTCCCAGGTTTACTGTCACATGGGCACGTTTCCGTATTTCAATCGCCTCCTTAATCCAGATTAATTGCAATACAGAATACTGTCTAACTTTGGTCTGAAAGAATAATCTACTAGAATAAATTATAGGAAGACCACATTAACCTCTTTGGATGTTTTTCAAGGTATTTTTTTGCAATAACAATACCTGAAAATGAATAAATACTAGATTAATTCCTTTAATGTCATACTGTGGACTGTTGTTTTAGTACAATCGCTTATTCATGTATGTAACTTTGAAAAAAACAATCAGTAAATCAATCAATCAATATAGCCTTAGTAATCCCTAAGAGAGTTCACACTTTTTAATGCAATTTACTACAAACTACTGTCAAATAATTATGAATACAAGTATTACTTCCGCAGGGTGATCTTCATTTTTTGGCAGTGTATGAGATTTTTCATAGACCTAATAGCATGAGCAGTGTTACATAATCTCCTGGTTGGACATTCTTCAGATACCATCACTGCGGTGCATGTTCTTTGGCCCAGTAACAGGTTTGTAAAGAGCTGCAGGCTGGGCTCAAACTGACCCAATAACTCCAAAACCTGCGCTGAAAGAACAGAAAGTCCCAGCAGCATCTCTAGAGGCCTTTAATTGTATGATTTGTTTTTTTTTTTTATAAAGACAGAAAAAAGTGCCAAAAACTGATATTTACCTGTCATATTTTGGCAACTGGACTTCCGCCTTTGTCAACTGTGTCCCCATGGAGATAGATTAGTTTAACACCGTACTGTGGAACATTACAATCAAACCATTTCAATTCAATTATTGTTCTATTGCTGTGTAGCCCAAGATCACTACAGCAGTCGCCTCGGAGAGTTTCAAAAGATGTTGATTTAACCGATAGAAAATTTGAAAATAAAACAGTGATATAGTCATTGGTCAATAACAGACAGACGAGCAGATTAAGCAACATTCACAGGAAATAGCAAATACATAACTGCCTTGTATCCTCCATGGAAACAGGCCGACCCATCACCAGAAAAAATACAATGCACCTTTAATGTACTGTTATTGTTTATTTTTTGAGGCAGTACATTTTGTTTAAAGTTCAGTTTTTTAATAGTAGTAGTTATATTGAAACGTTGAAACATCCATGTGTCCATCATTTTACTTGACTGTGGTCTGGAGGAGAACTCTGAGGAAAATCCCGTTGGATATTCTGAACTCAAATCAGCGGCATGCCTGGAGTAATTTGGAAATGAGCCGTTTGGTGAACTTCCTTTTTCCTGTCTGAAGCGCCGGCCTCTTTAGTGGTTTGTCCAAATACGTCACTCTATGTTATACACAGATATGCTAACATGCAGACCACTCACAATGTTAGGCTGGTGGAACAGTCGACTGACATAGCCCTGTAAACATTCTCACAATTGGGCAATAAAAAGTATGAGTCCTGGTAATAAATTAGAGCGTATATATCTATGCTGACAGTGTAATGTAAGGCAGGTTTGTTTGTATAACAGAATTCATACACAAATTAATTGAAAGTGCTTCACCAAGTTAGAAAGACATTAAAATCACAATACATACAATAAACACTGACTTTAAAAGAGAAAAGTGCAATAAAAACCTTTAATAAAACCCTTTCAGTCATGTGCACAGCTAAACAGAACCGTTTTGAGCCTGGATTTGAACATTGTCAAAGTAGAGGCCTGTCTCACATCTTCAGGAAGACTGTTCCAGGTTTTAGCTGCATAAAACTGAAACGCTGATTCCCCATGTTTAGATCTGACTTTAGGCACCAGCAGGAGGCCGGTCCCTGAGGTCCTCAGAGTGCGAGATGGTTCATATGGCACTAGCATGTCAGAGATGTACTTTGGTATAACTTCAGTCTTTTCTGAGTTTATCTGGAGAAAATTGTTTTGCATCCACACACTGATCTGTTGGATGTAGTGGCAGAGTGAATCCACTGGTCCATATTCAACTGCTGCCAGTGAGACATAGATCTGAGTGTCATCTGCATAGTTGTGACAGTTGCTGTGTATTAACTGGCCTAACGGCAGCATGTAGTGATTGAACAGAAGGGGTCCCAGGATTGAACACTGTGGCACACCACAGGTCAAATCCATCTAAGACACAGTTACTACTTTCAACAAGGTACTTCCTGTCTTCTAGATAGGACCAATTTAAGTGCTTCCATTGACACAGTCGTAAATGAGTGTAATTTCTTAATATTAGGGTCAAAATAATGAAACAAGCCACTTCCTGATTATCGGACAATAAAACGCAGTTTTAAAACGCAGTAGATATATTTCGATCTCAAGAGCTATTTATAGTAACAGTATCTGTTCTGGTGCAAGACATAATTTGCATATTTAAACAAATCACAACTGTATGTATTTAGCTGATTAAAGCTTAAACAGGTTATTAATTAAAGTTGAAAACACATAATACCACATAATATGACCTTGTTGTTGACCTCTCCATGACCTCGCCCTGACCCTGAGCTTCAACTTCTGTTTGTCTTGATCCTGAAATAGAGCAGAGGAGTTACCAAAGACATGTGTGGTCTGCTGGAGCTTATGGTGCAAACGAAAAATATTTTGGTACTGCTCCACAGAGCAGGACTGTGTTTAGACTACCTATAATGCCCCCCTCCTCACCTCCTCTACCCATGATGCCCTGCCCCTCACCTCCTCTACCCACAATCCACTTCTCAAGATCTCCAGTTATACCACAAACTCTTTGGATTGTAGAATCACTGTAACAAAAAATAAAAATTACTTCCCATTTATTTAAAGAATTCTATCTCCAAGCGGAAAATTATTAGTTCTTCTGCATTAACTGTTTATTATTGTAGTCAGGCCTGTGCAGGGAGTGTGTTTATTTAATATTTCCGACTCTACGGCTGTGGTAAAGGCCATGAGGTTGGGAGGGATTATGTGTAACTGTATTATGTAAAACAGAGTACAGAACAAATCGCATCAGAGGGGCTGTGTAAGATTAAGAAAAGCTTTCATCCAGCAGCTTGCCTTGAATATTCCACAGTATAGCATTAAACTTATTGATCTCCATGAAGAAAAGTAGGAAACCAAACGAGGTTATAGGCCAGGTCTGTGGAGCAGCAAGCTCATGATACAATTATGTAAATGTTGGGAAAACGTTGGGACTGCCATGGCTTCTGCTTGTGCACTGAGCAGTGAAGCAGCTTAAATGCGGCCACAGACATTAGCGAAGATGAGATGTGACGATGTAGGCAATTTGAGTTCGGGACTCACGACTAAAGTAAGTAAAATCACTGCGCCCTATTGCACTGACCTCTGACCTCTGAGCGTGTGTGTCCGGGTGAGGAGTGGGTCTGTGGAAAGAATCTGCAAAGAATCTATTTTTCCCGGACGGAGGTAGGAAGCGTTTTTTAGGCCATTAGACTTGTGTTATCGCATGAACCCACGTGAAACCACACTGCTTTGGAAAAGTATGTGCCGAACCCACCCCACATTAGGTATAAAAGAGTAACACACCTAATGACATCACAAGGTAGAAATGGGGATATTGACATACGGAGATGGTTTAAATAATTACTCAAATATGCATGAAGTGGAAACAAACACAAAATAAAACATCTAAAAAGAAAAAATGATTCAGCTTTATATCACAATAAAGTCTTCGTCTCCTGTCTGTGTTTACTTAGCGTCTTTGTCCAGAACATGCTGTTATTAAACTCTTGGGATTTCCAGTCCACTAACCTCCTCCTCTTCCTCAGCAGCAGTGAGGAGGAGGCTGTTATTAAGTTGTTGCCCAAAGAAATGTCTTACGCAACAATGCCCCCCACAGTTTAAAACAGGTCATAAAACATAAGCAGGCACAGAACACTTCCCTAATGGACAGCTCCTTAATTTATTCTATACTTTGGGTAATTACTCAGAGCGTACAATCCAGCGTTTCATCAGTTTCATGGTCGTTTATGAGATTTATTCAGAATATTGCTGGTAGAGCCCTCAAGATAAGGCTGTTGTTTAAAAATTATGCCGACAAAACGGTGGGAAAAACACTGGAAATATGTGTAAAGAGAAACTATTAAGACTGAAAAATGGTGGGTATTTTTGAAATTATTTCCAGTTAGATTTGAAAACATACTATTTGGTCATTAGAGTTAAAATTTCAGATTAAAAAGGCACACTGAATTAAAAAGGCACACTGAATGCAAGCAAGAAGCATGCCAAAAACGTGTAATTCAATTCCGAGTGTCCAAAACATGCAGGTCAGATGACACGCCAAGTCGATCATCGACCTCCGGCCTAAGATGTCCTGCTGCCACGTGCACTGATGAACGTCCGTGTGCTCGAACATGGTGTTTGTTATGGACATACTGTGGCTAGCACAGAAGTTCAGTAACAGAACAGATCAGGGAGGTCATTCTTCCCGCTCACCCCTCTCCAGGTGTCACTGTCGTTGCTCACATGGGCATTGCAGTCTCCCAGTAGGACAACATCTCCCCGGATGGTGCACTGTCTAGTAACTGGCCTTGATATTACACTCATCATAAGGGGTTTCTGACCCGCTCTGAGTCTGACCCATCCCCCAGGACCTGTTTGCCATGAGTGACCATATCAGAGGCATGAATCCCCCACTATAAATTCAAACTTCTACAGTGGAGTTGCAGTTATGGTAGAAGCGTAGGGACTACAATTCACCTGACACATAAAGTAAAGAAATCCTTTTTTTTTTTTCAGATAATATTATTTTTCACTCTACAAACAAGTAATAGACCTGATTATAGATGGGTGTGTCAGAATTATGCTGTGTTGAAAGAGAAAGCCAAAGAAAAATGATTTCAGCTCCCTAAAATAGCATAGTGGGGCTTAAAGACCTGCTTCGTACCACAGTTCCAGTCCCTCTGCCTCCATGTGATAGTGATTTTCTGTTTGTGGGTGTGAGGGCTGAGGGGAGCAGGGGAAGGGTGGAGACGTGTCAGCAAAGAGGTGTTAACAAGGATTACAACACAACCTGCACTAACTAACTGCTTAGACATGTGCGCCATTGAGTTATGAGTCCCCAGAGCACAACAGTTTATTAGCTGTGTATGCTATAAACATTACATATGGCACTAATGTAAATACAGGAATACACTCACTTACACTTAGGGCTGTAGGCAAAATTGAAAGTTTTGCTAGATTTGAAATAGTCTTGCGCAAAGTTTAGATGCATTGAGTGGTCTATTTTAAAAGCACTCAAACCACATAAACAATAGTTTATCACAGACCAGGGAAGGAGGAAAAATGCACATAACCACGAACTTTGCCTGCACATTGTGGTTGATTTGGCTTTGTATTTTCAGTATTACACACGAACATGGTGAGTGATTATAAAACCACTATTAACTTTATGTTGTTTTTGGGGTATGTTTGCATACAGATGTGTGTGCAGATGTGTGAGTGGCTCCCTGAGTGCCTCTTGGTAGAAAAATGTTGAGTGGTTGGGAATGAAAAAGATGAGAAATATATAGGTATATTTTCTTCTCTTTTTTGGATTAGCTTCACATAGTGTCACTGAGCCGCACCAGTTTCTTCTTTTAAGACGGTGTAATCCCTCATCCAGGAGTGGTTCAATGTAAAGATGGTTTCAATTTACTTTTAAGTAAGAAAAAGGAACAGAGATTTAACTTACAGCACATACAACGATGTATTTTTTCTACACTAGACTGCCTCGGATTTTTTTAAGCTCCACTGATATTCACATCTTCACGTCGGTATGTGCTAAGCTAAATCTCTGTTACTCCATTTTAAGTGGCCTCATCCACGAAGAGCACCCGTGTCCTACAAACTTCTATCTGACTAACTAGAGCCCCACCGTAGCACTCACCGCATCTCCTGTTTTTATTTACTTTAAAGTCAATTATTGTTGATTTGTTCCTCTTATATGATTTTAATAGAGACATTTTCCTTACTTTTTTCTGTACTATTATTATTTGTTCCATCTGGGTCAACCTGTCAGGAGCAGAGAAACCACAGCGCAGCAGCATTGATGGAGTACCTAGTTGGAGGTCCACATTTCTGGCTGATGAGGGAAACCATTTTATATAAGGAGCGTGCCGTCACCATATATTTTGGCGTATACAGGACGCATATAACTGATTGAACCAGTGTATTTAAGTATATTTCCCTCCATTCATTACACTAAAGCTTGTTTACATTTAACAGGATTTCTGTCATTCGGAAAGTGACTTCAACGGAACAAGAAGCTCACTCAGAGGACCCAAAGGTCAAAACAAACCACAGACAATTAACTCTGAACTGGAATAAAAAAAATATATAAATAAACAATATGTACCAAAAACAACGTGAAGGAAAGAATAACTGATGGATTTGAGCTAAAATTGTATAGTTGACCGAAACCTTCTCACACACAACAAAATGCTACGTGAATTTTAAATAAATCTATTAATTCAGCAGACAGTAATTCTCCGGTTAGGGAACACACTGTACAAGACTCTTGTTGTGACTAAAAGTATTTACTTTGGTCTCAAAACGTTTATTATATTAGCAGTTGAACTGTTAATTCTGGATATTTTTAGGTTGGAAAATACAAGTTAATTCAAACTATTTGCACAAAAGCAGCATTCATACTGTCACACTGGAGGGAGCTTGTCTAACTTTGTGGTAAAATTCTTGGAGCAATGTTTGTGGATCATATTTCTACTAGGTGAAAGCTGTACGGTTTTGTCACTGTGAAATAAATCAGATTACGTAATAAACACTAACTCATCATAAAGCAGGGAAACTGTGGGAGATATGGTTCAATGTCATTCCCTTATTTGTTTAAGTTACATTACCAGTCAAAAGTTTGGACACATATTTTTTTTTTTTTTACTACTTTCTACATTTTAGATACATATAGAATATATCAAATAAATGCTGTCAGATATATAGAATTATGTACAAAGAGAAAAAGTTAAATAACTGAACTAAATATATGTTTTTTCATATTTTATGTTCAAATCCTCAGAGTAGCCACCCTTTGCTTCGTTGATAGCACTGCAAACCCTTGGCCTCAATGAGCTTCTTGATGAACTTACGTGGTTTTCACTTCACCAATGTGCTAAGTCACGGTCATGAAATGCAATGACCAAAGAAAAGGGTGGCTATTTTTTAAAATCTAAAACCCATTTTGAGATATTTTGAGTTTATTTTTGTTATACATGTTCATTCATAGTTTTGATGGCTTCACTGAGAATCTACAATGTAAATATGAAAAGTTAAAAGTGTCCAAACGTTTGATTGGTAGTGTAACTCAAACTATTGCTACCAAACATGTCCATACCAAATGTAGCCTTTGGTAATGTTGTAGATGCCCAGCAGATCTAATGAGTCACATGTTAGAATTTACAGTAGGTCTTTACTGTAAACGTTTTGTTCTTTCTAAGGTGCTATATTTAAGGTTTCTGCTGGAGACAAGCAGGTGAAGCCACCAGGCTACACCTCTTACAGTAAAAATGTGTGGGTTTTTTTTTGGAATTTGTAGCCGTTTGAAAACCAGAGATCTAGGGCTTTGATGAACTGTAGAGTTTGCCACAATTTAGGTTTTGTTTTTTTGTGCCAGATGCCCTTACTGTCACACATGTCCTTTTACACTGCTGCCTCTTTAGCACTGGATGTACTTTGCTCTACTTTATACCACATATGTCTGTGTGGAGAACTGGCTGGTGTGATCTTGCTTATTGCCCCACAGCTCAGTATAAAGTGGACTAAGGGAGCGTGATGTCACCCCTAGCGTTCAACTCCAGTCAAATGAAGCCCATCGAGGCTGCAGCTATAGGGGCGAATTTGGAGCTGAGTTCCATATTTGGAATTCCCTTCCCTTCCCACCCGCACCGCTGGTTTGGCAGGGGGCTGGCACTTAGCAACGCTGTCAATCAAATCTGTTGCTAACACTAGCGGGAGCGACCTCGGGGAAAGAAGGCAGCTGATTTGCCTGTTATTAATGTTCATATCTTGATTTACGGACACAATAGCGAAATAAAAATACCAGAATCATGAAGAGCGGGTTAATATGAACATTTTAAGACCAAAATGCAATAGCGAATAAAAATACCAGAATCATGAAGAGCGGGTTAATATGAACATTTTAAGACCAAAATGACGAGGCTCACTGCAGCAGTTAGAAAGAGAGGGGCAGTTAGAAAGAATCGGAGCCAATGGAGCTGGAAGTGCGCCCATGATAACTTCCTTTTTGAAACGTGGCGGCTAGCAGGTTAGCTATGTCCATTTATATATACAGTCAATGCTTTATACATCAATCCACAACTTAATTTTGAGATACACCAAATTAAATAGTTACTATTATTGAAAGATGTTCCACCGCTCTCGTTTTTCCAGTTCATTTACTTTCCCTGATGCACACAAACAAATCGCTTCTGGACTTTCCGGGCTAAATTCAACATCTGTAATAAGCTCTGTGTGTTTATCGTATTTACAACCCTCACCAGAGCACACACTGTCATTTTCACTCCCCAAGCTCTTTATTTTTCTCTTCCTCTCCCTCCTTTCTCTCTCCATCCTCTCTTTCTCCTCCCCCTTTCACACAACAGCAGTAGTCAGTTTGGAGTTTCCGAGGTTTTGGTCAGGCCTCCTCTCTCTCCTCTGTCTCTCTGTCTCATATCTGTCTTCCCCTTTCTTCTCTCCTCTCATACGCAGCAGTAGCAGTGCAGTACTCAGTCTGGACTCTCTTTCTTCTCTCCTCCCTCTCCCCTCTCCTCTTCTCCCTCACAGCCGTAGCAGTAGAGTGGGAGTTTCCTCAGCCTGTGCTTGAATGAGGGACAGTTGTGCTCAGATCATGTGCAGACCACATGCAGTGACATCACCTCAGGCCTCAGTGGCTCAAAGAGTCCCATTCACTGCACTGTGCACACATGGCACACAATAACAGGAAAAGCTGAGGGACAATATTTTATTTTATTTTATTTTAGAACATAAAAACAAAGAAATAATAAAACAAAGCAGCTTGAATCTGCTTTTGCCCAGAAAAAGGCATCTGCTGTATTTAAAAGTGCACTATGTAACTTTTCTGGAGAAGGGTCCACAACCTGTTTGTCTCCATGGAGATGTTATTGCTTTGCCTGGAATGTTCCACAGCATGGCATTAAACATATTTATCTTGCATTGTATTAATTCACTGGTGGTTTTATGGCATATGTCAGTTTTTTTTAGCAATTAAAACACCTATATTTGAATAAATCCAAGATTGTGAAACAGTCCAGGCAAAGCAATAGAATTTCCATGGAGAAAAGCAGGTGGCAGATCCTCCACCAGAAAAGTTACACAGTGCACCTTTAAGAAAACAGAAACTTCAGGCTGAAATCAGTCTGAGCTGTCAGTGCTGGGGCCTGGAGCCATCAGTGACATGACCCGAGCAGGAACAGGAAGCAGAGGAAGCAAAGGATTATGGGATAACCTAAGTAAAGCTTTAGATGTGTTTGTACAAAGGCGAGGAGAGGAGGTCAGGAGTGTAACATCAGTCTGACCCCATTTGAGACATGGGGAATGTGTGTGCCATTGTGATCAGTGGGCGGTGCAAATGTTAGTACAAACTGAGAGGACTCTGCATACATTACCAGTCAAAAGTTTGGGCACGCTTTTTTATTTTTGTTGTTTTCCGTATTTAATTTCCATTATGGGTTCTTACTGAAAGCATCTAACCTACGAATGAACACAAATGTAGTATTAAATAAAAAAATCAACTCAAAAGTTTTTCAGATTTTAGATTTTATTTAATAGCCTCCCTTTGCTTTGATCGCTGCTTTGGACACTGGCATTTTTTCACCCTGACAAGGCGGCATGAAAACCATTTCAGTTAACTTCATCAAGAAGCTCATTGAGTGAAGGCCAAGGGTTTGCAGCACTGTTGACAAAGCAAAGGATGGATACTTGATTTGAATATAAAATATAAAACATATTTAGTTGAATTATTTCACTTTTTCACTGGTGTTGCAAATCAAGAAATAAATAAATAAACACGAAATGGATGCTTTTGTGTGTCTGAATAATTATTAGTATTTTTTTTTATTGCTATGTGTCAAATTTGAGACTATATTCAATCCAAAAAGACTCAAAACTTTAAAACCTTCTGCATTTTAGCAAGTTTATTAATTTAGACAATTTATGGGTTAAATTTAACTTTCAAAACACACAAACACCCTATTTCACACAACACTATTTCACTCTACGGTGGATATTAAACTAATTTCCAATCATTCTGTTGATAGATTGGTAGATTTTGACCATACAGAGGACCAAGAGTCCCTGGTTTAATAGATCAGGATCAAACAGAAAGA